>KK351018.1:2011325-2190958 GCA_000671755.1 Glossina brevipalpis
AAAACATAGAAATTTGTAAAAACATAGAAATTTGTAAAAACATAGAAATTTGTAAAAACATAGAAATTTGAAAAAAGCCATATTTGTCTATATTATCCTATAGAAGCTAATCATACATTTATGCAATGTAGTACATGTGGAAGGAGTATGCATAAAACCTGCATAAAAAACTATCATTCGAAAGATAATGTTTTTTTTTGTAAAAATTATTTTAAGCAACATTAAAATTTTGTTTTAACAGGTTTTATTTCTTTTATTTATATTATTTTATCTTACTCTTTTAAGTTATATAAAATAAATGAACTATGCATGCATCTACTTTAAATTCTACAATAAATTATAATAATAAATAATATTGTTTCATAATATCAAAGTTCAAATCTCGTCTCGGAAATGTTCTTGAAAATCTAAGAACTGCAACATCTGTTCTAAAGGCGCATAACTCATCAGTTTTATATTTTTCCTAAGAAAATAGAATATATACAATACTTAGTACAACACATTCCTTATATTGCGAAAAAAAAGTCATATTTACAGGTCAGCATAAAAGTGTATAAAAATTCTTCATAAACATTGCCTTAATGTATATTATATTAGGTATAAGCAAATAAAAGTAAGCAGGCGACCCTTACATATATCTAATCGATATTCTCTTTCTCTTTTTCTCTAATGTAAGTAAATTAGAAAACATGAAAATACATATTCGGCAACAATGTTTGCAATGGCGTAATTGATACGCTTAAATGTGTGCGGGCTAGCGTGGTCGATTCGCAGGCATCCATTTTTGGTGCTAGAGATAGAAGAGAATAGAAATAGAAATCAATAAATTTCTCTATCGCTAAATTGATTTGCGTAAGAAAACCATGCGCGAGAGTAGAACAAAACGATTCGTAAGCAAGAGCATTCGATCAATCGTTTTTTGTAGCATTATGCGTAATGCAAATAAAATCCGCCAATGATTGCAATGATTGACAAAATGTCGTCGATTGGCATATCAATTACAATCATTCATTTTTTTCTCTTAAGAAATAGAGCAATCATCTTCTAATGCGTCTGTAATTAAATTTCAAAAGGTCTTGCAATACTGATTGTCAACAAAAAAGAAAAACCAAAAATTGTATGAAATAAATTTTCCATGTGGTAAGAATTCCATAATCTTTTGAACTCATCGTTACATTGCGTCATATTGTTGTTTAGCAATAAATAAAAGCGCTGTTTACTTAGAAAGCTTTAACATTTATGCTGAACACATAAACGTATGGGAAATGGTACATATAGACACTTTTCGCTATGATGTCTCCCACTTTGGATCATGAAGTTAGGTTTTTCTGATAACTTTTCGAATCCTTTAAGATATATCAAAAAATTGGAGGTGTATTATTTCTTAAAAATATTTTATAATGAGTTTTGTACTTTGTAATTTTTGTCAAACTACAAACGCACTGTGCATGATGAATATTGTTAAATAATTATTTTTTATAATTTTTATAACATAAGGCATAATTTTTGTTTTCATTTATGTTTATATTTTCTATTTTTGTTTAGTTTTCGTAAGTATTTTGTTTATTTTTCCATTCTGCTTTATTGTCAATTGTCTTAGCAAAGTCATTTTTAGCAAAGACACAAACTTCAAAAATTTTTGTGGGCTAACTTAACACCAGTGAAATAAAGCACTAATACAATTTTCTTTAGCTTATCCTTCTTGTACTTCTATTCCTCAAACCCACTGAATTTAGCTTAGTTTTTAGCTCATCACACAATGTACTCCCATTTTGGTGCCCTTGCAAAGATTTTTGTTCACAGTTTTGATCCATTTCAGGGTGCCGTTTGATGAAATGTAATATTTCATGCACTTGTACCTTCGAAACCAAGTTGAAACCGCAAATGTTGATTATGTAATGAAATAATGAAATAAACAAAAACGTATTTACTTTCATTCCATTTGTTCATTTTGTTAAATAGGGCGAGCAATATAATATAATAAAAATAAAGCTGTTTCTTCGCTGGGGTTGCTGACACACTTCACCGATCATTGCCATAGGCAATGGTTTAAATCGTTCGCCTTAATCAAATCATTTGCCTCTAAAGCCAACACATATATCATAATTATCACATTTTGCTTGTTGGTTAGCTCCGTTAGCTTCTAAAGAATTATCGTTAAATCTTTTCCTTTTTTCTTGTTGTGACACCTACTGGCTTAAAGCTGGAATATATTATACACTTCGAATTAATCTACTTGCATTTCCATAGAATTTTTTATAATTCCCGTTTAACGGGAGATATTTTTGGTTATAATTTTTTTAAATTTAATTTTGCATATTATTGTTTACGTAATGTACTAAGCACTATGATAGTTACGATCGTCACATCGGTATTCGTACAAAAAGCTAACAATCTTAACTGTCGAGAATAGCCGTCATCGCCGGGGAGAATTAATCAAAAGATATCTAATTATGAACAAGGTTTGTGTCTGAATACAAAATCTGAGAGGTATAATCTCCAAAATAAACAAATGTAATCGCTGATCTAATAACAGTTCATAGATATTTCATGAGGGTATACGGGTGTGTGTAAGATTAAAGTATTAAACTTTGTGGCAGAAATTATGAGATATTTCGTAATGATTGTTATCTGTTTTATTTTTCGCTTTCTGTCCCTTGTTAGACTTGTACTTGGATTTGACTATAATAAAAATCAAACGATTATGCTTACGGCGTAATATACGTGGGATAGAGTAGAGCATGAGGAAACTGTAAAATGTTAGAAAGCTAGGAAATATTCGATTCCAACATAGTAATAAAACGGTAAACGCTTGTTACATTGAAAGCTTAAGTAAAGTTCTAGAACATGTCACTGTCGAAAACTGGGACTATGGGTGAAATCCGTTTTTTCGACTTCTCTTTTATCGATACTTTCTTCGAGCTGGTAGTTTATGCCAGTAAAATCATCATTATATGATTGCGCTTATCTCAAAAACTACCACAAGCTCCAAAAAATTATACTTCTAAAATCATCATAACAAAGATAACAAAATGGGGTGAGTAGTAATAAAAAAGTTTCAACCATAAAGAAATGATAGCGCGTCGCAAAAATGTTGAATGAAGTTACAGGATCGGATACTGCTTCTAAAGAATTTTATAAAATCTGCGGCAAATGAAAACCGTTAGTAAGTATTACGGGCAATAAAAACAGCGTACGTACTGTTAGTAGTAAGTATTAAGGGCAATACAAGCAGCGTAAGTTTTCTTATTAGTAAAAAAAAATTGTGCTATGCTTACAGAAAAAATGGAACGCCAGCGACGTGATTTAGAGGAGGAGGAAAAGAATGTATCCAACCAAAAGGATTGCTAAGCATATCCTAATTTATGGCAGTGGTAGTCAGTAGCAAAATATAGATGAAACGCCTTGCAAACCGACCGAAGCAACATTTCCAGCACTAACGAATACTGTAGAAGAACCGGAAGTGTTTTCAGTTGCTGCCATAATTATGATGAAGAATTCTAGTGGAAATAGGATTTTCACATACCAAAGGCGGTTCTGAAACTAGGTTCGTATGGAATGTAAAGGAAATGATACAGCTTATGCGCTCTTCAGGCTTGGATATGAAAATATATCCCCACTCATATAATTCTATTCCTTTGATTGCTGCACATAGAAACATAGCTTTGTGGAGTTTTTACACGTGCCAGGCGACCGTAACGATAATGTTAGTTTTGTGGATGTCGAGGTTACTTGCAAAACATGTAACCAACACTCCGTCTGGATGTTGTGTCGGGTTTATTTATACGAAATAGAAGGGGCGTCAATATAACCATTGGAATGTGTGTGTATAGTGTTTCTACGTAATTGTTAGTTTTATGCATGTATTCTCTCTTGTCTATATTCACATATGCATAAATGTATTTTAATTTGTAGAAAATGCAGATAGTTTCGATGCCTTAGACAGGTGTGGTTAATTTATTTGTGGATGTGTAATCTGTAAACTGACAGCACAAATTTAACTTAAATACGCAAACACCGTTAGCTTTGTAGATATCGATGTTTTTATTTCTCATTTGCATGAAAAAATGGAAAATTGTGCATAACATAGGAAAATTATTTCACACTTTAGCAAATGAATATATCGGAGTCATTAATATTTCAAATTAATAAAAAATTACGAATTTATACAAATTAAGTTAAATATAAGTAAGAAAATTATAAACATTGAGCTCTGTGAGCGAATCTTTTATACTCATCGCATACGTCTTAGAAAAACGCTAGAAACAAAATATTGACTAGGCGTGGCAGATTTTTTTTGCTTTTATGAAAATTGTTAAATTCTTTTTATACGATCCTGTAAACTCTCTAACAAGACTAAAATCATCGTCGTCGTAAAATCTTCGTAGATTCCAATAAATTCCGTTAATTATACGTGAAAATACGTGAAGTAACACAAAAATACGAAATTTCTCTTATTTTCTAAACAAGATATCTTGGAACGAACTGCTAGAAAGCTCAGAGCATCAATCCCAGCTATAGAATGCCGTGGGTCATGTCGGAATCATTGTAATCGTTTGGATCGTAATATTTGGAAGCCTATAAATAAATTTAGTAATTGAGTGAATAATAATGATGTTGATCCAGCGGATAAATTTAACGTAAACGAATATTGACAATAAATTTTTTATTTACTTACAAACGCTTTGTGCAATCTCAGTCTTATCGTTCTTTTCTTTTTTTTTTTTTTCTTTTAATGAATGAATAGTAATATGAAATCGGCATATGTGTATAATGTTTTACATGGTAGTATCGTGTGTTGCTGCTTAACAGTCTTGCAATCAAACTGTTTACTTTGTTTACTTTTCAGTATTAATAGCAAAACTTTGTCTCATAAAAGTCAGAAATTTAACTTTACGATACATGACAATGCTGCGAATAATGGAGTCAATTACAAAGTTTGACAATGAAAATAACTCCTGTTATCATCATCAACGTTAAGGATAAGAATCATCATAGGAAGGGCAGCCAATTAAAAAACATTGTATTCAAAAAAGTTAATACAAATAAGGTTTTTTATCTCTTTTTTTTGAATAAATATATTTTATTTGATTGTGCGACCACAGATAAAAACCGATCGTCCATTTTGACCTCCATTATGTACATAATATGTTGCCTTTAAGGTAATTTTTACAAAACATTATGTTTTCCTTCCTTTCTTTTTTTCTGTAACCAAACCTCTACGCAGATATAACCGAAAGCATATTTGCCTTTGTATGTGTAGATTTTTAGAATATCAAAAATCTGTAAATGTGTTAATTCGTTGCATTTTATATTATCACTAACGGGGAAACGTTATTAAGTCCCTGAAGTGCGGCTCATTCGTTTAAATGAAAAGCCATATGGACTTGTGCCTGTGTTTATCGTCCTTACGTTTGCTTTACTAAAATTAAAAGTAATATATTCATTGGCTTGTTAACACATGTAACAAGCTTGTAAGCGCAACCACACGAGTATTAGTAAATATCTCTCTACTTACATATATCAAAATAAATAATATTACTATGTACCTTTATGTACATGCACTTGTTTAATATTTAATCACTTTGCGCAATCAATCTCTAGAATATTTCATGGAGCGTACGAACAGGATTTCGACTCTTTAATTAGTTAAAAAGGCCAGTCGTATGTTCTGTCATCTTACTAAACCTTATAATCTAATATAATCGGTCAGCTCTTGATTGAATTTGCAACAGAGGATGGTCAAAACCAGCCTAAACTATTGAAACATATTCAAGAGCAAAGTTGACCAAACTAATAAAAAGTCTTTCATCTAATGGAGCCTTCCGGACTTTTTGCTTTATCAACCAAAATCTCTAAACGTAAATTGAAAAGAAGTTTGCTGTCAAAGGTAAATATAAAGGCTAAAGATCATGAAGTTAAGATACTATTTTCAATTTAAAAATATTTATATGGTAAGATATGGGGAGAGGAGATCTTCTAGAGAAAGTTAACTTTTTTTTGAATTTATGCCAGTTTGTAAGAAAGCAACCGCTTCCTTACTCCGTACCACTACATAGATGGTAATTAATGCATATACCCCACGATTGTTTATTATAAATTAGGAAACAATTCCGAAAGCATGTAAAAAAGTAAGAAATAAAAACGAGATGGCAAATTACAGTTTATGTGTGAAGGGGCAAAAAATTTAAGAAAGTAAAAAGGTACGAAAAATAAAATAAGATGAGAATGTAAACAAAAAGATATTTTCTTTTTTTTTTTTGCCAAAATCAAACCAAGCCTAAATGACGTTAAGATAACGGAAAGTATTATTATTCAAAAATGAAAATTAAACTGATGGAAATAATAAAAATTAAAAAATTTTTCACTAGGCCGGTAACTTCTTAATGAAAACAGATATACATCAGTTTTATTACCTTTCGCAGTTAAAAATCACTAAAATAATACAAAAATTCAAAATAGAGAAAAAGTTACGAGCTTAGAGTCGTGGAGAATATTGACAAAACATGCAATGAATTTTCTACGTAACGATTGTCTCTTATGCAAAATAAGTATGAAGGCCATTTGCTTGTCTATTTGTCCTATCAGTCATTACACTTTTGGCGTTGATTGCAATGACAAAAGAAAGCAGATCACAAACACGATTAAACCGTAATTGCGTGTATGTTAATCAGGACGACGGTTATGTATGCATCTTGATTAACTTATCGATTAAATTACAGGAAATCATTGAACAATCCAGTTCCGACGGAACTGGAATGTTATATTTGAAACTGCTTGGAACTCGAAGATATTACTTATCAATGATACATTACAATATAGTTCAAATTTATTATTATTATATTCTAGACTAATGAAATTAATTCTTAGACTAAAGATAAGAGCAGTAGCAGCTTAGACTATCGGCTTTCTTGGTCTTTTTCCATTTTCCTAGTCCAAATTTAATTTTCTAAAATTATTTATTTCCAAAAGTGCTCAAAGCTTTTATTTGAATTAGTTACAAAGTATTGGTTCTCGTATATGATAAACTCAAGTTTATGTTTTCCAGTCTAGAAGCTAAGCTTTCAAAACGTACAATAAAAAATTATAATCGGTTCTTTCACTAATAAAAATGAAAAGTATGCCTGTTCGTATTTGAATTGTGTCACATTTTCATGCACATAGTTTTGTGCTCAATTATGTTAGATTTTTTTTATTATGCAACAATTTTCAACAATTTTCAGGCAAAAGTGCTAGTGAAGCAAGAGCAAATATGATCTTAAATTACTTTTCAAGTATCCTATTAAGCTAAGTGGCAAAATGCAATATTAACAAAAGTTTTGCTGAAAATCTTGTTCTCAGAACTTTATACTTATTATATCTTTTACTTTAAGGTTCAAATTTGTCTTCATGTTTTTGCAAATGCATTTTATGTTCGCTGATCAAGGATTCTTCTTCGTGTTTATCGTTTGAGAAGTCGCATATTCTGCCCTCAACCGAATCAATTATCATTACGATTGTGCACATCATCCCCCGTATCTTGTCCCTGTACGTCTAGTGTAATGATTAATCATATTTTGTTAAGAAATTCCCAATAGTAGTATACCAGACGGTAGTTTGTTTAACCAGATTGGATAGAATTTTTAAAATGTTGTAAAATACATATCAGAATAACTCATTTTTAAACTATATTCTAAACTTGTCCCAGTAGTATCCATGTCCGGTAGTTGGATGTCGGAGGAAAAATACTGTTTCTTCGCAGATCAGCCGTGAAAGAAAAATTTTGTGATTGTATCAAGGAGAGTCTAAGAATGAGTCTGATATATAATAAATACATTCCCTTAACTGTTGGGAAGCCACCAATTTTCTCTCTAATATATATATACGCTTGGAGTTTCGGCGGTTTAAAAGTGCCCCTCAATATACAAAAAAATCGTAGTATGTGGGTAAGCTTTATAGCTTTTACGTTTATCTATTTTACAACCAGCGACCATACCACGTTGAATATATCGGTTCTCGTTCTATTACCAAAATTAAGCAACTTCGGGCACAGTTGATACTTAGAGGGGGGACCACTTGCGAACACTACGTGTTGGTGGCATTCAAATAATTTTGGCTGGGTATATTATGTTCAGCGGAAGACAGAACATAAATTTGCCAAATCTCGTACTTCTTCGCACGGTCCCCGCGAAATGGAGTTGTGCTTCTATTTTAAATGATTTCTCTTCCTGATAATTAGGTCATAATAAAATTTTATATCAGTAGATATCTATGACTGCTTGAAGGAGTAGTTGAACTGGATGAACTATGGCACAGATAAATTATGTCGATGTGTTTCCAAGTATACAATAATCTTGAAAAATAAGTGGAGAAAGTTCGCTTCCATGAAGTATCGAAAATCTAAACTAAATAATAAATGCATGGGGTCAAGACGCCCAAATGAGCAAGCTCTTTCTACTATGTGGTTGCGTCAACAAACATAGAGAATGCATTCTTGCATAACTGCTGGGTATTAGTCTTCGGGGAATATTGTGGTGCTTATTGTGGAGTTGTTGGAAATGAACATCCTCTAACCAAGGAGAAACTCTGGACAATACGCAATGAAGGCTTGTTTTGAAGCCTCGATGAAGGAATCATAATGGAGGGTTCAATGTTGTCGTTGCAAAATTGTCCGCTGGTTTAGCGTACCGTGGCACTACGCAATCAATTCAGTTAGCCATGTAAAACCAATCAGTTGTATCTACAATATACAATAAATAAGATATACGATGCACGACCAAACTAGTGATTGTTCGCTTTGAATCGCATTCCAATGTCATGCACATACTATATGTACATAGTGTAGCATAGTTTCAGTTTGAGGAGAATATAAATTTTTACTGGTATTGTTTTAAAACTAAATAATTTATTTACGATTTGTTTAATTCCTACTTGCATTCGAGAAAGCTCTCGTAAAATCTAATAACATCTATACAGCGTATAGTATAAAATCGGGCAAATTTTAGTGTAATGCACACGTTGGAATCTGAAAAATGAACATTTTGCGAATTTTTCATTGTGTATTTATTCGCGTTAGAAAAGTAATAACACAATTGACGGAAGGTAAGCTAACATAGACGTTAAACTTTTCAATTTCTCGCCAAAACCTCATAACACATAGCATTGACGTTATACTTACGCCAACACACGCATTTGAGATAATATATCCATGATACGGTTAACACACACACATCACATCAGAAAAGAGCAGCACACTTGGTTTAATTTATTTCGCAAACTTTATTTTTATTGGATGCTGACCCTGTTTTTTAATTAAATTCAAGACTCTTAACAATATGAAACAATATATTTTGGCAATATTATGGGAACTCCATTAAAGTGTCAGTTCATTACAATTTCATTCCATTAGGAATCATTTAACTATATTTGCAATCATCATCTATAAACCACTCACGTCTCTAAATGCATTCGTGTAGCCATCTACACCTGAGTACATAATTTTCTTTCTTTTATATGTATGTGTATGTAGTATATTTATATAAACTTATTTTAGTTCGGTCTTAACAAGTAAATATGTATTGAATTGTAAAATCTACGTCAAAATTGATTTATTTACTTGTATATATGATTTATATATTTATTTGTAGGTGTGTGTAGATGTCAACAAAAACAACATAATAAGACAAATACACGCAAGCATAACTACAAAGTTTATACAAATCTGTAAAACGTTTGTTTTTTTTTTTTACGTGATTTTACAAAAAATTTACAGAAACTCGTCATCTACTGACATGAGTGGGTCTTATGATGTATCTAGAGAGGAGGAAATTTCAAATTAATTATTGGTCTAAATGTAAATCATAAAGTGTGAGATTGTGAATGAAATTTTTGCAATTCTATCCTTATCCGACAAAATTTATGCCTACACGTACATACATATCGGGTTATTGTCTGACATGGATTAGAATTCTGCTTTTGTCAAAATGTACAAATTCGCAGTAAAGAAATGAGAAGCAATCATTGATTCAGTCGATTCGATTATTTAGTTGAACGATAATCAAACGCGCAATTGTTACTTATTTGCTATTTGCTATTGTTCTTCTCGTTAGAGTTTTCGGTTTCGCGCTATAACTACATTGCTTGCTTTATTCATGCGAATGCATGCACGTATTTGCGGGTAATAGTGAATATTTTTCCTTCTATAAGCAAAACTTTGCGAACACTTGCATTTAGCGATTCTGACGAATCAACTGCTAACATTTGAGATCATGAAAATAAATGAGGAAAAGGAAAGGAGTTCATGGTATCCTTAGAGAATGACTGAATACTCATCATTAATTTAAATTGTTGGCGTTTGCGATGAATTTTACTATGAGTTTGTCAAACGCCTTATCTATATAATATAGCTCTCTAGTTCTCTACCGAGTGAACACTATTATGAAAATCAAAAAGTTATCCGTACAGTTTGCAAACAGAAAATTAAATTCATTCACAGAGAATGTCCTAAATTTGAAAGTAGTGAAGAAAGCTTTCAAAAATATCTAAAGGCCTATTTTAAACTATATGATTCATAATTATGACACGACTCTTTTGTGAAGGGCAGCTGGCCACTTGGAAATCAATACAAATAGAAACTGATTAGTATGGGACAGTGTGCTTGCTACAGAACGCTTGAGACCACACTTACTATAGACAACTTTCTTACTTTTTTTACCTTTGATACTTGAGTATGCAACTTGATGTCAGTCAGTGCATATGACTTACGTATGCGCAAAATTTGCTGGATTTTATATATGTTTCTGGATGGGTCAAACAGTAAAGCTCTAGTAAAGCTTGCTTAGCATTTCAATTGTTTTTATGTCTTTAAAAAACTCCTGAATATAAATAACTTCAATTTACACGTATTGAAATTTGATGTACAATGTAATGAATGAATGAAGTTAAGAAAATAAAATTAGTTTAATTCATCTCAAAATTAAATTTAAAATTTATGGCGCAAATAAATCACTTTAAATCCCTAACGATCTTTTTTAATAAACACATGAACACATGAGTTCGGCTCGAAACGAAATCCACAAAATATAATTAATAAATAATAAATTAAAAATTTTGCAGGTTTTTATGGAATTAGACTTGGAGATGTACTGGACAATTGAAAGCGGAAGCAAAGTACGCATAAGGCATTCTTTAGAACTCTCGATTGCTATTTGTTTTCGTATCATTGACTTAAATATTTTGCATTTGAAACGTTTGTAGAAACTTTCTGAAACTTCTACCAAAGTAAAAATTTCTCGAAATGTTGGCACAGCTACATTTCAAATAGACTTTATCTTTAAAGTAACCAAAGTAAGGAATACTTGCCTCTCAAAATATAGCAAATAATTAAATTTAATGATATAAATATTTCACAATCAATTATGAAAAGTATTAAATAATTTAAGAATTGTTTGGTATTTCCTCTAGACCTACTACAACTTGAATTGTTTTTCTGCAGGAGCCTGAAACTATATACAAAATATATACAAAAAGTCACAATTATGCATAAAACAGTTATAAAATGTGCAGAGTATACTCCTAGCTTTAACTGAGTGAAATCTCTATGCCAAGGTCTAAACCTGAAGAGTTTAACTTCGTCATTTATCTGTGTTAGTGTTGTACGCTATACAATTTAGAAACAATGACTCCTCTCTGCTCCAGGCGTTGATCCAATGTACTGGGCATCGTGGGGATTGCCAACGTCCAACGCAATTGGACTATTGCTGTTTTTGTTCAGAGTTTTTTGGCGAGACGGTGATATGCCGTCTTGATCGTTTACTGTGCTTAGAGAATCGTATTGCTTGCGCTGTTGTGCTACCACAGATACAGATAGAGGACCATGTGAAAGAGTAACGGTTCTAGGTAGCACATCTTGGTTTGAAGAAGAACACGCTGATGTATATGTGCGGCTTTCACTTGTTGATTCAGAAGACGTTGTTGCCAGTCCCGAACTTCTTGTTGCAGATAATGGCAACATATTTATATGCACTGGTGTTGGTCGCATTGGTATGCCAATAGGTAATGATACTTTGCGATTTAGCGAATGTCATCCATAAAAGTAGGATGAATTGTCGCTCGCTACACCGCGGACAAAATGTCGCGGAATTGTGCTGTCATAATAGATATTTGAAGACGTCGGCACACCCACTATTGAATTGGGTATTGTTGGTCCGCTCACTAATGGTAACGATGAGTCGCCCATCATACTTGTAGGCAGTAAATTTCGTCGTAACGTTCCAACTCGTGAATGATGATGTCCTGGTACCATTAAGGTGCCACACAAATATGACGGTGCTCCCATGGATTCATTTGCTACTGAACTTAATACGGATGTTGTTAGAGTATGCGGACCTTTAATAAAAATTTGTGATTAACAAAAAAAATGTTGAGCACAAAGGTTGATAAAATATAGTTCTTAAAAAACTAAAGTCAAACTGTGAAATTATTAATGTAAATGAGTGTAAATGGAATTGTAAGAAGGAAATTAATATAATTAACTTTTAAGTAGTTTTTTATTTCGAATATTTTGGGTTAAATTACTTAAACCCGATTGATACTTCATTATACTTCTTTAAATATAAAATGTCAAAGTTTATCTAAATCTGCGAATCAATTGTCAACAATTGAGTTGGTTTTTGAGATTCGAGAATAGACAGAGCCAAACAAGGCTAACGGTATGGTCACGTCGGATATGGGTTAAATTTCTGATGACAAAATCTCGAGAAATCGATGAGGAATGAAAAACCACATTATCGTGAAGCGAAAAGCGCATGCTGTCTGCTTAAGATTCTGGATGCTTCTGGCGAATAGCTTCACGCAAGTAGTGTATACTGCTTCAGTAATTTTCACTGCTAAAAGTTTGGCAGCGGGTCTACTTTTTAACGCACCATACTATGATAATCGATCAAAAGCTTTGGCTTCAAATTTGCACCGCTTTCCGCACGATAATCCAGTACACAATCGTACGCTTCGATAAACGTCTTATCTACCGTAATAATGCTTTTAATACTGTTTTGATTACTTATGGCCCAGAAGCCAAGAAAACAGTGGAAATATTTTACTACTGCGGCAAGCCTGCATGGTAGCGAAAAAGAAACGAAAGAGAGGATAATAAGAATATGTGTGCCAACGATCGAAGAAGTATCGGCTAATAAAGGATGGTGCTTAATTCAAATATTTCTGATTACAACATCGGAAGTGGGATCAAGAAGCGCGCGAAATCGAACAATCACTTTTAAGCAACTAAAGTAAATGATCGGCATGCTGATAGAAAAACCACTGGATATAAAAACGAAAGAATTTCGCGTCTTTTAGAAAGTTCTAAAAAAAACGAAATCCAGTTGTTCAAAGAGGAGAAAATGGCAGTAGCGAAAAATAATGACAGCGACAACAATATCGACGAAAGCAATGACGAGCGCATAGATTAAAAAAAAGAAGAGTCATGTGTAAAAAGCAGAATTCATTCATTCGTTTACATATGACTCTTCTTTTTTTTTTAATCTATGCGCCCGTCACTGTTTTCGTCGATATTGTTGTCGCTACTGCGAATGCCGGTATATAATAAGAAAATGTGTGGGTTTACTTTAAATGCAACTGTCAAATACCTATGAATTAATAAAGTGTATTAAAATAAAAGTTTCTGAAGTGCAATTCAAATATTTTTCACTACATTGCTTTTATATAATACTTTACAAACAATAAAATTTGATCTATTTATTACTAATTGTGCCGATTATATGTGAGAAAGTATATAAAATCGTATAAAATAAAACACAAACTACTGAAGTGCTAAAAAAATTCAATCCATGACGCGAATACAGCTTCGCCCGTGTCGATATATTTGAAATATTGATATTGACTCTAAACAACATAATTTATATTTTGTATCGACCATCTAACAAAATAGATTTTTACAACCTTTTTTGTGTAAACGTTATACAATTGTGTAAATGAAATGAAAGAATCCACAGAATCGTAGGAAACTGACCAGGAAATTGAGTTATTATTCCGCTTGAATGTATGAATGAATAATTTTTATTGTAATCAGGAAATTATAAATAAATATAAAATATCTAGCAATACATCGCATGCTATCAAAGTGATGAAATTGAACAAAGAGAAAAATTTAATTATTAATGTTGCATCTACACGTAAGTGAATGCTAATATATATATATATATATATATATATATATATGTTTATATATATATCGCCCACATGTATTGCATAGTCTTCAAATTTATGGCTATTGCTTTAATCGGCTTACCTGTACCGATAGGCCCACTAACAGATGGTGAACATACTCCTATACTGGTGTAAAGGGAAGAAGGTGTTGGAGGAGTACTTTGTCTACTGCCTGCCGCTGCAGAACAACTCAACACTTTGGCATTATTTACAGTATAACTGCCAGGCAATATTAAATTATCGTGCTGGGACGTTGACGGCATAAGCATAGTGGTCGCTGTCCCATAATGTGCAGATGTATGATGACCGCCTAAGGAATCGTAGGTGCAACTTGGTATAGGAGCGTACGTCATATACGGCTGGATATGCAAAAGAAGACGAAATGAAGAGAAAATAAAAAAAAAGATGTATTCAAACATGTCTAGATATGC
Source organism: Glossina brevipalpis (assembly GCA_000671755.1). Taxonomy (NCBI): domain Eukaryota; kingdom Metazoa; phylum Arthropoda; class Insecta; order Diptera; family Glossinidae; genus Glossina; species Glossina brevipalpis. The sequence goes on from KK351018.1 coordinate 2,025,956, forward strand.
GAACATTCACATCTAAATAAATCATTTGCAGAGCCCGCATACGTGCACTTGCAGCAACACCTTCGAACATTACTTTCATTAATGGTTTTGTATTTACTTTTTTACCTCATTTCTTGATGGTAGGCTGGATACTGCCATGGGACTTCTCAAGTCGATTTCTGCATCAATGTCAGATATGTTATCCACAAAAGAACCGTTCAGTTGTGCATCAGCTGTTGGCTCTTGTTGATGCTTGCCATCTTTATCACTACTATTACCCCCCATCGTATCTCTGATAGTTTTTTCATTGTTAGTCTCACTGGATAGACTACTTTTACGGCATGAGCGCCTTCGCTGCAACGTGAGTCGTCCAATTACAAGTGTCATACACAAAAGCATGCCAGTGGCGACGGTTATTATTAAATAAAGATAAAACTGCTCTTGATGCTCTGTGAAAAAAGAGGAGCAAAAACAAGTGGTTAATAACAAAAATCAATCAAGCTCGTCTTATACTTTGTTATAGTTGTGTCAAATCAGTAAGTATTTTTTTCCTCTTTTTCTTCAATAGTTTAATCGCCGAAAGAAGATTTTTGCTGAACACGTATAGACAATTAATGTGAGAAAGTTTGAAAATGTGTTTCTATTTTCGGTTCAGAACTTACAATAATATTCTGCATCTCGCAGTAGTGCAAATCATTGATGTGTTTAAAGAAAAATGTTAAAATCTTCTTGGGAAGGGAGGATTTTATTGTAGAATGATAGGAACGGAATAAAATTAATTAAATTATTTTTATTATATCAGCAATAAAACCACTTTTATCAAAAGCCGTAAATTTGACGATTTTTCGTTAGAATTGCCAACGTTGCAAAAACTAAGTCAGAAAAACCAAAGTTTTTCTTGGATCAGTTTCTAAATTACCATTAATAGCCAACAAAAATTCCGCGAAGTAATTTCGAAGAAAATTGAAATTTCATCTTCAATGACTGACGATTCACTAGCGATACTCGGGAAGAATCTCATACGTATGTTTGTTATGTAAAGTTTCGGAGTAAAAATGATCCCGATCAGATTGCTGACAAACCCATGCTTAAGCTAATATTTATCGAGTTCTCTTACTTTCCCTTAAACGATTTCTTATATTGTCAGTCGTATCAATTTTTATGTCATTTGTGTAAATAAAAAAATTAAAATTTAACGATAATGATTTTTACTTGTAGTTTTGTGATATATATTTATGAATATAATATTATGATGAACATATAATTTTATATTTACTGCAAATAAACTCTCGTTCTATAAATCCAATATATAATCGAATCAATTTTGAACAATTCCCATCAAGAATTTTTCATTATTTTTCGAGGGATTCACTGAAAGAATTCGAGTTCTTACGAAACGATTTTCTACCTGCTGTTACCGTATTTACTGTCAACTTCTTTCCTTATTAAAATTTTTAAAATAAAAACCTGGTATTTTTTTTGTTACGTGATCACAAACAATTTGAACCTATTTTTGTTTACGAGAATAATAATAATATTTCATACGAGCTTTGATTTTTTAAAGTGTTAAAATAATATTAATTCATTTATGAAGAATTGTGGAATAGTCAGATATTAAAGTTTCTGTTTCGATTTTCTCGGCTTCAAGATTAGATATTTCGAAATGCGTTCACGACAAAAAACGGCCCGAAGAACCAAAAAAGTTTGAAGACAGTAAATTGCAAGACTTATTGGACGGAAACCAAGTACAAATTTTCAAATTCTCTTTTGAATAGCTTAGCAGTTAAGGAATCAACTCTTTCTAAACATTTACATTTCATGAGAAAGGTGCAAAAAGAGGGCAAATGGTTAACGATTTGACTTAGAACGCCATTTCGAACCAGTTCAACATTGCGATGTCATTGTTTGCGAGGTAAAAAAGGCAGAGTTTTCTGGCGATGATACTGCAAAGCCACCCACACCGAGACCGAAGCGGAATGTTAATGGCCACAAAACTTTTGCTATGTATATGGGGGAAACATATTGAACATGATATTGTTGCAAAAACGGCCACCAATAGCACCTACCACACGCACAGTCATCTTCTTGCATAACCACGTTCTCTCATAGGTTCTAAGAGTTGCCCAGAATACACTTGAATGCGAAGTTCTTCCGCACCCAAAGTAATTAACAGACATAGCGTCTTCTGATGACCACTGGTTCAGATCGATACAGAATGTCTTGGCGGGTACGCGGTTTCGGAACGCTAAAGAAGTGCGAAAATGGGTCAATGATTTTATCGTTGCCAAACGAAGATCGTTCTTTTGACGCGACATCGCCATGTTACTAGAAAGATGGGAAATAGTGGTAGAAAGTGTCTTTTCCAAGTGAAACAATCATCAAAATTAGCACAAGCACCATTAAATAAATAAAAATAAATACGACATTAAACTCCAAAATTTTTTTTCCACAACTCAGAAATTGTGGCAGAGACTGTTTTACGCCTATCTACATATTCGCCGTGAAAGTAAATAAGTGGCTTCCAGACATAGGATGAATCTTCTTAAAAAACTATCAGACTGGCGACAGACATTGCAGCACGGCAACACCCGGTGCCAAAACATTTCCCTCGTCCAAGGCACCATAAAAATGTCGAAATGAGATCCGCTACCGCAGCTACCATATTCGCCCCTTCCGGTCAATGGCTTATGGCTTGGCTGGGTTAGACTTAACCAACTACGACGAAATACAAAATTTGGTTGGATGAATAGTTTCGGTCCAAAAACGAAAACGTGTATTGATATGGAAATGGTAAAAATATGTGTAAGGTGGACAAACCATAGATCTCTTGAATTGTTCAATTTTTCTTTAATGAAAAAACGTCGAAACTTAGTTCCCCATTATTATATATAAGAGGCCCACTTGAAAGCTAAAGGTAAACATTTCCTGATCGATCACGCTTCATAACGAAGTTCATTATCTGAGTTGTTCTTTATTTCCTCTTTTTTAACTAATTATTAAAACTGAATACAAATGCGTACAGTTTCTGCATCATCATTAACGAAATGCAGGGAAACAAAGGTTGTCACAGCAATGAACGTAATATGAAACTAAAATTTCAATTTTCCGAAAATTTCCTACATTGATGGACATGATGTACCTCTTTTGCGACACACGTTCAATTTATGAAAATAAAAATAATGAAACTTCATTATATCTATGATATGTGTGCCTAAGAACATCTGTCAGTTAGAAGCATCTATTAAAAAATGCGATTGTAGAGAAAAACCAAATTGAAAAACATATTAATGCAAATGAGAATACTGCTAAAGATCCGTACAAGGCGTTCTTAGATTGATTAGTTAGCATTTATTTTCCATCTCCGGTTTGCATACGTTTGTCTGAAATTTGTGTAAGGATGTCATTTGGTATATTGATCGCTTAAAATACTAAAGACGAAAAAATTTCATTCAATTTGTGGTAAACTGAGTAATGATGCTTTTTGTTACTTTTCTTTAAAAAGTTCTTCTTGGAGAACTCATATATAAAATATATAAAAAGGGAACGGGTAAATGATCAAATCAAATCTGGATTACATATACATCAACGTACATACACACTCACGTCTAATGTGAATATACGCTTTAATCCAATTGATTAGAAAACCAATGACAACAACTCGTTCGTTTACAATATCATCATCCGTACAATTCAAGCCAATTGTGCCCCAATCATCCTCTGTTTGACACCTTTTGCGGTAGATGAAATTTGGCAGAGTAACAAAGGTTTTATCGTCGTCAATATCATCCCTCCTCCAGGTGTTATTTGTAGTCACCAAAGTCGAAGAAAATGATGACGATTCTGTTAATGGCAGCGTTGAAGTTGCTTTCGTGGATGTGTAGAAATCCAATTCATTTGCACGAAGGACTTTTGAGAGGTTACGAAATATTGTATTTTTATTATTGAAATCAGGCAAGTTACCAGCACCACCTGCACCTGTGAAAAGTCACATACACAGGGTACCATTAGAATGGAATGTCAGAGATATTCATTGAGCAAGCAAAAGTGCTAAAAGCGCATTCAATGATGGATGAAAGTGTATGTATGTGAACAAATAGGTACCGTTATTGTGGTAAACTGACATTTTTTTTTTTTTTTTTTTTGGGAAAGCAGCGTTTACGTGAGCATATACATATTTCCGGGTGCTTGCTTGCAACACATGTGAGCTTTAAATACCATAATTACATTTTTCCCTTTTGTGCTTCTTTCTTTCTTCCCTATAATTATTACTTCTTTCTTTAAATATCACTTTTGCCATCTCGGGACTAAAAGTAAATTTCATGTAATGAGCTTTCAATCGCTGTAAGCAAGGCAAAGCTAGAAAAAAATTCTTATGCATTAATACCTTAAATGAGCACAATAGGGCGATGTACTAAGGGGCAAAAAAATCTTCAGAGACATATAATACGATGTTTGATTGCAAGTTCAGAAAGTACGAAGGTACGAAAACTAACAAAATCAATTTGTACACTTTATACATTGGAGCACATTGTTTGTTAAGTGTTCAAGAATTGAGCTCACTCACTTCTTACGCTTGACACGTATCTCATTGTGAGGTAGCTAGCTCTGCACTTATAGAGGTGTTCATCTCGTCCGTTGGACAACATCACAGACAATTATTAAAGGATTACACGAGTCATGAATATCCTTCCTATATGCATGGGACGGCTTAAAATGGAACATAATTTTGTTACGGGAATATTGGAAAGTAGTGAAATGTTCTATCTAAGGTCATTTGATTGATGATGATTTCCTGGGAAATTTCGTCTTTAAAGAGTGTCTAAAGTGTTTAAAAGTTTTCATGCTTTTGAAAAAAGTCATCAGTATCAATGTCATCGTTTCTCACTTGTTTGAACCACATATAAGAATTATTTTAATATCTAATGAATGAATTCAACCCTTTAATTAAGCTCATTAAGGTGATACATGTATTTGTCTAATTCTACTTAAGTCAGTTTTGGTACTTTTCCAACCTAATATCGAAGCATTTTCCCGCTTATTTAAATTTAAAAAGAAAAAACACGTGTGTTGTAGTTTACAAATACAAAGACGTCTAACAAAGAGAAAGTGTTTGTAAAACGACGGATATAAAGAATTCGAGTAGAGCAGAGCAGTCTTAGCAATGACAAGAAAAGAAAAGAAAATATACTAGAGATAAGAAAAGTGGAAACAAAATAAATTAAAACTTTATAATCGCTTGAAGTTAAACAAAATAAGTTAAAACTTTATAGTCAGACCAGACCGGTCATTAAATATTTTACACCTTTTCGTTAAACACAATTCTCTACTTATCTGCGTCGTAAAATATGAAAAATTTGTTATCATAAAAAAGTACACCTTTCATGAAAATCTTTATAAGAAAAGGAGTTCGTAAAATAGTCCTTGTAGAGTCAACGAAATTTATCCATGTTGCTTGTCTGTATTCTTTTGTCATTGTCCAACATTGAAAGCGCAAATACGCAAACAAGTCATTATGATATTTATGCAAAGAAAAGAAAATCAATCGTGTGAGATCGACAAGTAGAAAACCTCGTAAGTAAGAGTTGTATGTTGAGTTAGTTAATGTTTTTTATAGCGTTGGAGTGTGATTAAAAGTACATCAACAACAAGAAAGAAATTAAAATTCTTAGAAATGATTTAAACCAAAACTATTGTTATATTAACTGATCTAATATGTATGAAATCTAAAAGAAAAGCTATATATAGGGACCAAAAAATCATTAATTGACTTCAGCGTCTATGGTTACATCTATAGCTTATCTAAAACCGCGAGCGTTGCTCATAAATTCATAAAGAGTTGGGCAAATACAAAATGAATACTAGTTATAATGAATAGTTCACATTAAAATGTTTGAATTTTCTTGGTTCAGTTGCTTCATTTGGCAATCAAGCGTAGAAAAAGAATCCAATATCTACGTTATAGCTGATGAAAATACTGATCCAATTTGCTTGAAATTCAACCGCCTGAGTACAACTTGCTTTCAACATTGACATTGTGACACGCATGCACACGTCACTTAGGAATCTACAAGACGCAATCTATTTAGGAATAAAGTTCCAAAAATGTTTTACGTAATTTTTTTTTTCTTGATAAGAAGAAAGTTTCGAATAATGCTCTATAAGTTACAAAAGAATTATAGATTCAAAATACCAACGAACAAAGACGACTGAGTAGATTCTATTATTACGTAATATCTAATGCGACGTGTGACATGCTCAAGATAAAAACATAAAAAAAACTTTTCTAATTTTAACCGAATTTACAGTTTGAGTTTATGTTACTTAATGGCTTGTAAGTCAATCGTAACTCAGTCTTTTTTTAGTTGAATTAAGGTGGACGTTATGATATAAACTGAATATAGATCATAACGCCACTAAACATAATTAATCGGTGGGCAAATACAATTCGCGAGACCATCTGTTGACTGGATTAGCTGAATTACTAATAATTATGTGTTACGAGAATAAGAACATCACCAAAACAAAAAATAATATTAAAAGCTTTATGAATCAGCACAGATTTCATTTTGAAACGTCAAACATTAATTATACACACACACACACACGCACGCACACACACAAATAAAATTATAAAAAACGACTCTATATATAGATTTCCCTCGAAGTTTAATTAAAATCGCTCTTTAAGTCTTGAATAAACGGTGTTTACATAAGAAATGTTAATTGAAAAACTGTGGCATTCTATAGTGTTACGTGTTGCATTTAGTATGTACACACACAACCACACACACGCACACATTTATCGAAGTACGAAGAATAAATTCAATTTACTGAGTACATATGTTCACGAATACTTTTTCTGATAACGTTTAATATTTACTTTAAAATTGAAACCGAAAATGAATTCCGAATAATTAATAGCATGAATAAGGGGCATAACTTTTTAGCATACAAATAATGATTTTACTGAACAGTAGTGCCACAAGAAATGAAGAACAGATCATGAAAAAAGTTCGTGACGATTACCCTAATGGATGGCTTTAGAGTCACATAACATTGTGACAATACCATAAGAAGAAAAACAAATAAGATAGTTATATTCGGCTGTGTCGAATCTTTTATACTCATCATTCCTATCTTAGAAAAGTGTGCAAAACTAAATTGCGATAGGTGGGCGTGGCAATGAAATATCTTCCAATGTTTTTGCTAAATTCGAAGCCGAAATCTTCATTTTTGCGGGCAGGCGAATGTTTACCACAAACATTACACAGGCGGATAGACAGACAGACGGACATACATAAATCGATTCTAAATTTGATCGAGATTAAGAATATATATACTTTGTGGGGTCTCCGAAGTTTCCTTTTGGTAGTTACAAATTAAATGACAAAATGAAATATACCCTTCAACTTCGGTGGTGGGTACAAAATAGAGAGCATATAGTAGTCCATAGGTCACTTTAAAAAAAATATTGCAATTAATTATAGTAATTTTTAATTTAGTCGAAAGTATCTAAATTTTACAAATAAATCTAAATTCTGAAAATCATATATCGATGTTTCGCAAACTTACAAAAAAAAAAAAATCTTCGCGTTTATGATGAAATCGGTTTATTGAAGAAATCTCAAAGAAGAAAATATCAGAAATAAATTAAATAAAAAAATCTTTTTTAAAATAAGTTTTTTAAAAATAAAAAAAATGTAAATAAAATAATAAAAAAAAAAAAAAATAAAAAAATAAATTTCGTTGCAATCACTTTCACGTGACTATGCGCAAAAAGCTTCAAGTTCTACTCTAAAAGAAATTCGATTTTTTTTAAATGCCGCTCAAAAGGAAAGAAAAATGTTTCCCTATAATATAAAAGTACTCTGGGTAGATGTACTCGCAATCTTCAGTACCTCTACATTGATTGCTCTTAATTATTGAAATTCTTACAGTTTACAGATAGAAAGCCACAGTTTGCTACATATTTACAATAAACACTATCTGCCAAATAATTTGTTATTAAGGACTTAAAAGCGATAAAACGTTTCAAAGCAATATTTTGCAAATGTATCTAACGCATTAGTTATGTTCTCTTTCGTTGTTTTAAATCCATATAAACGAATTGCTCCTTTTATAAGGAGAAGTTCAATTTTTATATTTAACACATATTGATTGTATAAATTTAACTTACATTTCATGAAACGCTAAAAGAATAAAGTCATGATAAAAATCTGTGTCAAGTAAAACTATTTTTTATTTTTAAAAATTGATAATGAGGGAATTTACTATTCAATTTATTTATCGAGGATATTTTTAAACGTACACTACTGCTGCTGACGGGTTTTCATTTAAACTTCACAAAATTGATGCATTGCAGAATTAATATAAAAATTTTAATAAAGTAAAATGAAATTTCACAAATTTATCTCCAATTCATTTGGCTATGAATACATTCAGAATTAACAACAACAAAAATATTACGCTTCTTGTGTCATAATATTAAGTAGGAAACATTCGAAGCTATCAATGTGGTTCTGTTGATTCTTAGTTGAAAATTTAAAAACGGTTAGTGGAAAAATTTTCGGAATTAAAATTTCGATTTTCGAAGTTTCGCGATCGTTGCGTTCGTGACTTTCATATGGAATCTCAGCTCTGAACAAATGAGAATATACCGATAAGGTCTTATTTTATATTCTTTATGGATACTAAACATAACTCATTTTACATTTTATGATAATATCGGCAAGGTCTTTGGTATTTCCATTCACTTACATTTTATAATGAAGCGAAAAAGTTTATTCCGGGAATTAAATTTTATATTAATATCTTTTAGGATTATATGAAATTTAGAATACGAATCGCGTTCGCCCACAAATCCAAAAGTTTCAAGCATAATTTTATAGCATTGCATATTGTATTGTATCCTAGAAATATAGTTTGCATCGTTTCGTTTCTTATATAGTTGACAACTAATTTTTTTCCCATATTTTTTATACCCACCACCACCGTGGTTTGTAACTACCACAAGCAAACTTCGAAGACTCTACAAAGTATATATATTATTGATTAGCATCAACTTTAGAATCGATTTAAGCATGTCCGTCTGTCCGTCTGTCTATGTTGTCTGTGATAAACATTCTCCTGGCCGCAAAAATGAAGATATCGGCTTGAAATTTGGCAGGAACTTTGAAAGTTCATGCAGGTAGCTTGGTATTGAAAATGGGCCAAATCGGTCAAAAGACACGCCCGCAGTACGACGTAGACTAAGAACACCCCTGGTTTTAGAGCAAAGAAACATCCGAAATTGATAGTCTCTGTGCAAAAGCGGAAAAGATCGAACACCCCCACTCTTAACTGTTTTTGGGAAAATGTTTGTAACATTGAGAGAGATTCTTCTGGAACTACATAAAATGTATATATTCTTGATCAGTATGAGATTCGGAATCCATCTGGAAGTATCCGTCGGTACGTCTGTTCATCTATCTGGCTGCTTAATTATCTGGCTGCTAACTATGTAAGCAACATTGGAAGTTCTTTCACGCCCACTTATTACAATTTAGTTTTCACCCTATTTTTTAAGATGAAGGTGGTGGGCATAAAAGATTCGGCATAGTCGAATATAATTATTTTACTTGTTTTTATTTGCTTCAATTTAACAAATCATTCTAAATAATACCATTTCGGTATAGCTTCTGTAAAATAAGGGTATAAAGTTGAATTTAAATTTAATTAGGAAAAACAAGTTAACATGCTGGAAAAGCTATTGGTCAGTGGTTTATGCAATACTAATCGGACGTTTTCGCAGCACTTAATTTGTCCACAGTGGACAAGCAAACTTTCACTTTTTCAATCTCATATTTCGCATGATATAGAAAAACTTTTTCATATTAAAATTTTAATTAATTAATATAAATTTGTGATGTCTTTATAATATTTGTTTAAAAAAATTCGAGAATAGAATACTAAATATATTTGATTTAAATATTTTCCAAACCTAAACCTTTTGTTTTAGCAGAATTCTCTTGAACAGAATTCTTTTACAATTTTTAAGCTGTATCTTGGCCAATTGAACTTACCGTCTTAAACTAAGTATTCATTGACTATCGTCATTATCACATATTTCCATAAAACAAGTGTTAAACTCACATTATGACTTTTCGTCCCATTTTCGTATTCTGACGTAAACTCATTGCGGTGAAGAATTTAAAGAAATCTCTCTGTTTCTGCTATATGCTCTTGAACTGGTCATTATGTTTTAATAACAAAGTACAGTAAAAAAAAAATTTATCAGCGTTTGAAAAAGAATGTAAAATTGGAAAAAAAAAACAATTTCCATGTGATTTTGTGGAAAGTGCGGTTATAGGTAGGCGCGTATGCAAATTTTACATTTTCCAAATTGTTTATTTATTAAACAATTTCATTACATTGTATCGTGAAAAATTGCTGAAAAGATTAAGAGATAAAAGCAATCCGTTCTATAGTTTGCTTCAAAATTCCTTCTTCAAGCAAATGTTTAGATTTCCCAAGGTCTTGCCACGGGATGGTATGAAGGATTTGAAACCTCATAATATTCAGGAAATTTGTTTGCCATTGTTTTCAAAAAAGTTTCTTTTATTTATCAATTTGAATACTGTCCGCCTCAGCGTTGTATTTCATAATACAAGTATGTAGGAAATATGTGAAATAAAAATTCGCCTTCCAATGACGAACGAAGGATGTGCATTGACAAAAGCATGGAATGGTTTCTTTGGGTAAAGAAATGTACATTTATTTATATTGAGATGTTTGTTCAAGGGGAGAATGTTCCACTATAAGCACGAGAATGCATCATATATAATTTATGCTTGCTTCAATTTACACAATATTTTTGTGAAAAAAAAACATTGATGCTTCTTTGACACATTTTTTTTCGACCTGTACGCGAATAATTATTATAACCATGTTTAATTTAATTTTTTATAATTGTATATATTGTAATTATAATAATTAAATACTATATTAATAATATGGCTCGTTCCTTGTTTTTGTAATCTCGAGTATTTTTTCCTTTTTTTACATTTCAATTTGTAATATTAACATAAACTAATAGACCTGTTTTAGTGTGAGAGTTTCTCTCAAATCAGATCACAGGTAAACGGAATCACAGATTTAGTAGACACTCGTAGATATAAAAAATCAGAATAGAAGTATTAAATTTAATTTCATGCCCTTTTGTAAAATGACAGCACAGATATTGCCTGCCGATTATTTTATATTTGTGCTCCAGGTCGCGCAGGTCACAATGTCCCATTGAGATATTTCAAATAATTGCCGCGTTGGCGAATTTCTTCCAAAAAGCATGGAAAAAGTTTTCCACTGTCTTTGACAGTGCTTGGCTCGATTTTGTTTTCGGACGACGTTAAACTTTGCCTCTCCCTTGATTCAGTACATGGTACTAAACTTTTTCAGTCTGGTCTTCTGAATCTGCGGACATGGTGTGCAATCAATGGTATGGTGTTAAATTCAAATCACCTTCTGGATGGTGTAATAAACGTTTGAAAAGGTCAAACACAAAGACTTAGAAGTTGTTTTCGATTCAAAACTTAGGCTTGATACGCTTATAGAAGCTTCAGTTAATAAAGCTAAATAACTTCTAGGGTTTGTAAAAAAATGGTCTAAAGAAATCAGTGGTGCCCTTACGTTACCAGACGCTCATATACGTCTTTAGTTAGATCAACTCTTGAATACTTGTCGCTAGTTTGGCTTCCTGGATATAGATGCTATGTTCTTCAAGAGGACTTATTGTTATTTGCTTTGCGTGGTTTGCATTAGGGTTCTACCTTCCGCCGTATAATAACAGAATGAAGCTCATTGGATTGCTTGCCCTTGAAAAAAGTCGTAAAACGTTGGGTTTAACCTTCGTCTTTAAGCTATTAAAAGAACAAATTTATTCGCCAACTTTATTAGAAAATATAGACATTCACATCCTTACAGTGTCAAGGTATTATGCGCTTTTTCAGCTAGCGCTCGAACTCGAACTAATTATGAGTTGTTCAATCCATTTCGTATTGTGTGTTTAAAATGTCTTGAGTGATGAGTGATCCTTTCCATATCTCCTTGATTTGTCTGCGTTCCCCGTTAATAAGGTCAAAAGCCCTATATTACATAATTACCTACCAAAGACTTGCGTGCTTTGTACAAATTCAGCTCGCGTTTCTCATTTATAGTCTTCGAGATACTGTGTTTACTTTCCCTTATGTGCCCGCTTTTGTGATTGATATCACAGTTTAATATCTAGAGTTAAGTTCATTCATTTGTCCTTCCAGCCGATGGTATGCTAAGTAACTGTTTGCTTTGTAAATGAAACTGTCAACTTTGTTGTTTTGTGCTTCTGAGTAAGGATATCCTCTCTTGAAATACGTAATTTTAGTCTTTTAACTATAAGAATTTCGCTTATTATATGTATGATTGAAATGTTTAATAAATAAATAAATAAATAAGAACGACGTACATGTTAAAATAATCGAATTTTTACAGAAAATTTTAAAAATCAGCGAAATTTTAATTTCGCTATCATGGCTTTTATATTATATTATAAGCGTTGAAAAAGAATTTTAATAACTTGTTCATATATTTAAATGAATAAAATTAAATAAAACAATCTTTATTTAAGCTCAGAAGAGCTTGCACGATTTCGCTCACATATAGCTAGAGGGTCTGGTGAAGACTTTGAAAAAAACGAAAGTATTTTCATTAGTAAACATTTCGTATTAATCAGAAATTTGAAGAGAATGTTTAGCAAACAATTTTCATCAAAGAAAATGAAAAACATTTCATTCGCGAACATAATTTCTCAAATCTCGTGAATTAATTTTTGATGCTTTCTAGAGTAAAATGCAATTTTCCCTTTGTCGTGGAAACAAAGATGGTACTTATATGTGTATATATGAACTATTAAATGTAAGATATTGTGTTTATAAATTAGTGTAGTTTTTTTTTTTTTTTGTTTTAGCATGAGCTGAAAAAAATTCGGTACATATAACATTCCTTTTGTTTTATTATAGCTTTGTGAGAGCATTAGGTTAATTACTTCTTCTGTTTCGCTAGCTGTTGCAGGAAACGGTATATGACTTTTTAGCTAAGGAATAATTTACGGAAAAGCATTTCAGACTGAAAAGTTTGTTCTTTAATTTTACAAAAGAAAAAAAATCCCTTACCTTGTAGGGAACTGTCGTTGTGGGAAAGTATTGATGGTATTAGTGCTGTGGTGGTTTCTCGGGAATGCATATTAAAATCGAATGGGTAGGCATCGTTAGGTATTGCACCTTGTAACTTGGGTGCTGGAGGTATAGCTTCGCTTTCTTTATAAAATTGATCTTCATCATAAAGTTCGTCCTGGTCCATATCCAATTCACTCTGTTGTGGCTCGTCCATTTCAGGCGCTGTTTCATAACGATCCTTGAGCACTTTACGAGGTACTAAATGTGAGAAATAATTGAATAAAATGTAATTGATTGATATTTTGAACAAATTGAATATAATAACAACTCCCTCAACATCGTCTACTAAATACCCTACATCACTTAGCCTACTAAGATGCAAGATTAATAAAATTTAAGAATTCAATTCAGAAAAAAGAAATGCAAGATTAGCTAAGTAAGCTAGAAAGGTATAAAGAGAGTTGCAGCAAAAGAATATAAATTTACGACCTTGGACATACGAATTGTCTGTAAATAAGTTCGTTTGCAAGATGTGGCAAAATGTAGACAGACTCATACATGCAAGAATTTTATGAAAACGTATTCACTCATTGTATGAGAGAAAAATTTGCAGAAATTGAAGAATGAATGAATGAGAATCCTTTTTTTGATACGATCTGATAACTTCCTTATATTGTTATCTCTGGGCTAAGACGAAGTGTTTGTTTATATTCGTCATGTCTTGCTAAAGCAATTCTGGATTCTAGTCTAGTGAGCGATACGGCCACCCGAAATGTGGTGGGGTCATCTGCATAGCTGTGAACCCAATCTTGTACACTTTTAATGATCTACGTTAGACACTCCTCGATTGTAGAAATCCAAATATAGATTTCTAAAGATAATTTATGCAAGGAAAGATCAGCATTTTTGAGATATGAAAGGAGCTTCCGGCTTTGTCTGGTGAATTTAACAAAATCCAAAGTGACAATGCATTTATTTGGTTTACCTTTTGTGATCTTTTCCCATCCGCTTCATATGAAACCTGTGCCTCTTCTCTCTTGTTCGCCTTACTATCTATCTTCCTTTGTCTTGCCCAATAATGATGCCTAATGGTTGATCTCTAAATAATCATCTATCCCTGATCGCTGATAAAGCTGAAAATCCGTCACAGAGGTCTATTATGCTACTGTTGCTGCAAGTATGTCTCCGCCTCTAGATTAAGCTCTTCGTATAGAACAAACTTGCCCCACAGATCAGCGTTTTATTAGGGGATTCTCAAATATGCGAAAATGAAAGACAGGAATATAATAAGACTAGTACTCTTATAGCAACAACCCCAGCTTACTGATCAAGTATTTTAAATTTTTTTTTAAATTTTGGATACTAATCTTATTGTTCTTCGTTCGATTGTCCTAAATTGCTAATTCAGATAATATTATCTATAAAAGACCTTGATTTTCTTATTCGTTGACAGCATAAATTCATCTGATGCCGTTATAGTGGTCGGCGATTTAAATTTCCTATATATTCTTGTCATTTAATCAAAATGAAAGTTTTCTGATTCGTATCGGATCTTTAGATAAATCGCTTGAAGGCCTTCTTTAAGATGAAATTGTCTTGACCAAATCTTCTGGACTTAGCCTTTTTTGTTATTAATAATAATTTTTTTAAACGAGCTCCATCGCTCTTCATTTTGCCTAATGATCTTGCTCATCCTTCTCTTTATATATCCATACACAATAATAAAGTCATTATGTCTAACTCGCCTAACCTAAGCAAGATTTTCCTTTCATTAAGCCCAATGTTAAAGGTCTAGTCTCAAACATTTACTTGAATTCATCACCTATTGACATGAAGGTTCTTGCATCTTCTCTTCGTAAGCGCCTCAATTTTGCCTTAATCGCATCTGTACTTAGATACGAAACCGGGCCAACGAAGACTTTTGTCTTGTATTCTTAAAAATTTTACAATTGTAGTGCTCATATCTTCAATCCTTCCTTCCTTCGAAGCTGATAGGTCTCCTATCGTTCTCTCACCTCGCAAAAACAGTAAAAGACATATTGTTTCTTCTTGATACTCACACACTGACGACGTCATACTTGCACTAAAATATTTAATTAAGTCAAAAATTAATTGCCGACATCACCTTATGATCCGATAATTTGCCAAGTGTGTTGCTATGATTAGTTGTCAAGCTTTAGTGCATTTGTTAAGCTGATAAGGTACACTTCCGGTTTGGCGCATATCGCCTGTGAATGTGATTTTTTTTTTTTGATATTGTTCTCTTATATATAGATTTTTTAGTTTTACAATTTTTTTATTTTTTTTACTCAATGTTTAGCTACATGCCTAGCAGCTACGCCTAGCTCAGGCTATAATTGTACATTTGCTTAATTCAACTAAATCTCTAGTGCAGTTGAATTTTGTATTTGTAACGATTAATAAATTAACAAATAGCTGAAGCTTGACATCTATTCAAAGAATAAATTTAATTTAATAACGAATATAATTAAATCATGAAACGCAACATAAAATCTAGTTCCTTAACTCGTGACTAAAACGAATATTATAGATTAACTTAATTTTTATTGTTTATGTTTGAAGTTTAAATTCCCAAATTTATACTTTAATCGTTATAATCGAAGACTTGAGTACTCTTAAAACTCTATTGTTCTTTTAATCATCAACAAAATGTAATCAAAGATGAGAAACTTTAATGGACAGAAAGTTTTAATTGTTTTGTTGATAACTTTTTTTTTATTGTATATACTTAGAATATATTATAAAATGACTAGTTATACTTACTGCATGTATAAACAACTTTTAAACTCATGGGTATATCATTTTTGCAAGGCTTTCCAAATGTACCGGCATCCGCTATTACTGAGCAACGTCTTCGCCCGTGACAAATTTGCATAACAGTTTCGGTAGCATAAGAAACCAGGCATGCTGAGCGATGTAATAGTATAAAAGAATAAGAAAAAAGAAATCAGTGAACAACAGACCTAATCGCTGTCGCTGGAAATATTTTGCAAATTAGATACACACACAATAGCTGCCTCTTCCTCCCCCATTCTTTTTCTGTTTTCATTTTTATTTTTTTTTTTTTTTTGTGTTTTTCTTAGAATGCATTTTAACTTACTATGTTTATTGTTAGTTGTTGTTGGTGTATTTTGCGTAGTACTGTTATGTGTGCATTGTACGCTTTCGCGTTCAATGTATCCGAAAGAAGCACTATATACTGCTATTCTTGAATATGGATTGCACATCAATGGCATACTCTCGTTTTCGCAAGCAACTTTTGAACGAAACTCATCTAAAAGCAAAAACACAAGTAGAGAATACAAAAAAAAATCCATTATTCTCATTATTGCTCTCCTCAACGCTTTAAGCGTCGCAAAAAAGGACATACATATACTTATGCACGAACGTAAAATGTTCACACAGACATAAAGTTCGATTCTTCTATGTAAAATAAATGCTTTGTCAATAAAGTTAATGGTTGTGTTTAAAATATAATCTACACTATATACCAAGAAAAATAAAGGAGCAGCAATGCAACCACATTTTGAAAAAATTGAAAAAAAAAATAATATTTTTTATTCTTTGATTGGCAATGTCCGTCCTTTCTTCAAATTGTGATATACTGTGAAATGTTAAATTACTTCAATCACTTACGTCAAATATGATTTACGACGTACGAAATTGGAACCAGACATACTCCAAAATCTCTATGATTATTTACATGGATACCATCCTAGTTACCTTAAACCCACAGTGTACTTAAACACTGGACTATTTTCAGCAAACGATAGTTTGCGTCCTTCGGCCTTTGGGGTGATTCCAAATGAGCCTCCGCAATTCCCAAAGTGCTAGAACAAGCACACACTGTTTGTCACTCACTCCACCATGATACTCCAAGTGCCCCAACAGCGATCAGACAACAAGGCATTGCTGTAGTCAGCGTAGTACAAGTAGCTTCGCATTTGGGCACCTGATCCCCGTGGATTTGATTATTCGCTTTAGTTTTTCTGTATTTACACGGAAGCGAATCTTTCCCATCCAATTTTAGGGATTATTGTAGTGTATTTCGAAAGACATTGACACTACTGAGCTACGTTTATAGTGTTCCCAGTGCTCAATATAATAAATTTATCGACTAAAATTAAGTTCACTTAAAATATCGTGCTCATCAAGAATTTACATGATTTTCCAAATTTCTGATCTATAAATCCACAACCTTTCGGAGATTATATTCTTTATTATTTGCTATTCAAACACTCCAAAAACGCTGAGAAATATACACCTGCTAATTATTATTTCATCCTTCCCTAGTAGTCAGTGTAATTTATGCTATCTGCATTCTAAAAAATACTGCCCATAATGTTTTCGCCGACTTTTCCGTGTTCACGCGCTTTGACGTACTTCCACTCAGTAAAATTATTTCTTTCGATTTCTTACGCGATTCCCGTATTCCATGTTTTGTCTGTACATAAATTTTGAAGTAGTCATACAAATGAGTTTTGGAGCGAAAACGGGATCCTTTTTCGCTAAAATATTTTTTATTAAAAAAATTTCCCAATTTCTCTTAAAAAAAGCGCAAAACCATATGAAATGTTTACGGCGACACATACCTCAAGTATTTTCAATTTTCAATCTAGTAGTGTATTATAAATTTTTTATTTATTTATTTATTTATTTATTAACGCAAATGTAACTTTCAATACATTTACGACTTATTATATGATGAGATTACAATATTTATTATTATATGGTACAGATGCCAAGAAAGAAAAAGCGAAATAATACCGCACCTTATGTTATAAAATTTAAAAGCAAAGAACAATAAAAAGAACAAAGTAACTCAGTCCAATGGACAAAGAGAAAGAGAATTTTTTAAATTGTTTGCTTGCATGTACGAGACTACGCCTGCTGATGGAGTAGACATTTATCGACCTTTCCTTTAGTCTCTTTGAAAACTATATTGTTTAATGACAACAGTCAAAACAAAGAACCAAAGTTATTTGCTTTCTACGTTTACCCAACAGTAAAACAAATGTCATGAAATTTAATATGCAGCCGACTGAAGTATTGTTAGTAGCAGAACTTTTTTCTTGTATTTTACATATTGACAGACATAACATTGATAATATAAAGAGATTAAACTTATACGATTATTACGAAAGTTATTGAAAACAATGATAACAGTTAAGACGTTACAGTTAGTCAAGGCTGATTATTCAGTATGTTGCACCGCCGGGCTAGCGCAATGTTTTACATATTTTGTCCTTGAACCAAATCATATCAGTTTAAATCGATTGAAAATCATTTTCAAATACAATCATAAAAATCTTATCTCAATATATATATACATACAAAAGTTCGTCTGAATGTAGAAATAATCCGATTTAAAGCTGTACATCTAATTTGCGAAATTATCAACTAAGGTTTATATAAAATATTTTTTGTTTTTTTATTATAGGCTTATTTGTCAATTTATCCAAAAGGATAATAAGCTAATAAATTACCATTATAACATGGTGAGGAAATTATTAGAGATCATTATTCCTTAATAGGAATTATATCTGAATGTGCCGAGCCTTTCAAACCACCTATCAGCGTTCAAAAAGTTGAAAAATAATTAAATTTCGATACGATGCACTATTGAGTAGGCATGACAGGTACTTTCCATTTCTATGGGATACTCTAGAAATTTTTATTGCGTATTCTACGAGTAGTGATGAATAAACACGACGCAACTAGAGGCGTTTTCAGCTCATATTATACTGTACGCGTGCCCTTTGATCGATTTTTCCAATTTTCAATATCAGTCTGAGTGCAAGAATTTTCAATGTTTGAAACTGATATTTTCATTTTTGTGGCCAAAAGCATGTTTACCAGAGAAATTGCGTAAGCAGACATAGTTAAATGAATTCTAAATTTTAATACAAATCAAGAATATATATACTTCGTAGGGATTTCTGAACCATGTATAAATATTGTTAAGAAAATCAGAAACTGGTAAAATACGACTGCAATTAATTTGGTAAATTCTATAACAAAACAAGTTCCTTCTAATTCTTAGCTGCGACGGTCATAAATAGGCTCATTTGCAGCGTCAATGAAAGAAAAGATTGACAAAGATTTCCCACGAAATTAAGTAGGTAATGCGATTAATGAAACTACGCCGGGAAAGGAGATTAACAGGTATGGCAGAATGGGACGCGGCGTTTATGGTATTCATAAGATTTAATGAAGTTACGACTGGAAATTCAGCAGAAAAAGAGGTTAGCAGGCATCCCAGAAACCATTTAGGATTGTAAATAAAATTTATGCCTTTCGCGATCTAGCGATACGGACTTTGTCTGAATGGAAAACACAAAACGAAGTTTTGGAACAATATATTAAAACGAGCTTTATAAACTGAAAACACGCAACAACAAACATAAATTAACTTCTAAATATTTCATTGAATTCATCTAGAAGATATATTACAAAATGATTTACATAATTCCTCCATGTGAGAAGATATTTTGAGGAAAGATGTGAAATTTGATTTTTAACATAAAATACTTTGAAACAAAAAATGGGAAAAACTTAAAGACAAATATCTCTAAACAAGCAAATACAAGAAAAACGAAAAACAAAAGCTTTCATATGTCTACAGCAGAGAAGCGTCCATCAGCTGATTATATATTAATGAAATAAAGAAACATAGAAAAGACCTTAGAAATTCAAATTTTTGATAACATACGTCTAATAGGTTTTGAGTGAGCATACATAATGATTACGATCAAGAGATTAGGTTGGAGATATGGTTTAGACTTTTGTAAAGAATAATGATTAGTAGTTAACCCTTCATATTGGTTAAGTTTTGCGGAAAGAAATTTTCTTGAAAGGCGTTTCGGAATCGTACTATTAATGCTGTTTAATGAAACATGCGATGCATAATACCATTTATTGACTTTACCAAGAGGATGAGCGTAGTGAAGGGGAACTTATAAGTAACAATCATTTCATTTAATGTACGTTAAAGCGAAAAGAAGCGAGTTCAATGCATATTCGTTAAAGTAAAAGACAAGAAAAATTTCTGAAATGGATTCAAAGTGAAAACAAAGGGAAATAGTCTGTAGAACAGGGTTACATTTCAATGTAGGTTTGGCGAAAAAGTCACGAAAAATGTATGGGTAATGTTTCATAAAGCCTAGCACAATTCCAGTTGGTATTAGCAAAGAGTTCAAGATGTAAAGGGAAGTGAAGTGTGTAATCAGCGAAGCAATTATCCAATAAGCTGCAAATTATGTGTAAATCAGACTTTATCGGCTTTTTCATCTTTGACTAAGTAATATGATAATTTTTATTTATAGAATACTTCTTCCGCATGAATGTAAGCAAGTCTTCTAGATGAAAATATCCAGTTCAAAGCACATATTATTCTCGACTGGCTTTTAGTTATAAAGGATAAAGAAATAAGAAACCACTGCCGCGCGTTGGTGTAAAAATGTTGAGAAGTAGATTATTATTAGCTTCCATAGAAATTGTAATTTGTTAGTTAGGTTTTTCCGTTTTTTTTCCTCTACTTTTTTTTTTTTTTTCATCCATTGTAGAATTTTTTTTTACAGTTTAGGCGTAAAAAAATGATGTTTTTAATATCTAAGCTTAAAGCATTTAACAATAGTGTAGAATTTGTTCGGACGTTGTGCTGCTTTCCTATCAGCTAATATGATTTGGTGCGCTAAGCCAATGAATTGTTACTAATTAGAGAAAGGTTAACGGTCGTTTTGCACATCAGACTTGTTAACGTACCGACAACAAGCACTAACGTTGTATACAACCTGCAAAGTCTTGTAGTTTCTATTTTTTTACTTTTTAAATATTGTTGCAATCGAAAAAATGTTTTTCTTTGTGAACGTTTTTCTCTCTTTAATATCTCTCTTTTTGAATATGTATTCATTCTTCTATAACCCTATATATTAAAATAGCCTTAAAAAAAGCTTTTTTTGACAATTTTTTTTTTGTTTGTAATGAGAAAAGTTAGTAGGATAATAATGCTCGATGAAGTTTTTATGCATTTAAACATATTGCTTTTTATGTTGCATGAAAAAGTTAAATTTTCGACCAAAAAATAGGGTGTCTTTTATGAATAAAAAATTTAAAATGAACATCCCATGATGTCCGCTATAGAAAGATATTCTAAAAATTTCAAATTAAAAAAAACGAAGCTGCTACAGTTGTGTTTGCTTGCCGTTTGCAACAATCACATTTCGAGAAAAACGCTTTAAAAGTTTTGGAATGTTTCGTACAAATGATTTTCAATAAATTTTTTATTATTTTTCTCGGGACCATAAAAATGTTCTTACATGTTTAAATATTCTCCTTTACTCGCTTTTCTCCAAGATTATATTCTTGAAAGTGCTGTATCTTTCGTACAAAAGATCGCACATTTACCAGTTTAGGTGTTTCAAAAGTACATAAAATGCAACAAGAAAATATATAATTCGAGAGTCGAATTCATAATCAATTCTAAGAACTTAATCCTAAACTTTTATTTCTTGAAAGGTTTCAAATCGCTTTCAACCCCGTAGTGACTCAACGATGTTTTCAATAAAGGTGCACTACGGTATTTTTGTTTGGAGCTGCTTCTAAATGAACAATACCTCTTTCTAAAGATATCTTTTAGCGTACTAGAGAAGTTAGAATCCAACAGCTAAGACATTAAACTATAACTTCTCAGCGGAAATCCGGTTGACGTGTGCAGTCTTTTTGGAGCGCTTGAGAAAAAGCAGAAACTTGAAAGAAAACCCGTTTTTGAATAATAAATGTTTTTTCACATGGTCTAGAAGGTTTAAAGCAACTATTAAGCCAAGAAAAATAATTATTGTGAAAAATTTAGTGTGGTATTACCCTTTAATGTCTAAGCAATGCCTCTAAATTGGTTAATTTTTTACAGGAAGGCATAAAATAATTCCCATCTAATCGAAAGCAATATCAAGCTTATGAAGTCTATAAACTTGTTTCAAATTATTTTAAGTATGTAGAATTATGAATCCTCTTTTTTTCTTTGTGTTGATTACAAAAAAAGCCCGAACTTTGCATAGAAAGTTCTCACTTTGCCCATTTATTATACCCAGCACCGACGGAAGGGTGTATACTAATTTTTTCAATTTGTTTGCAACGCCCAGAAGACAACTTCAGAGACTTCATAAAATATATATATTCTTGATCAGAATCAAATTTGGAATCCACCTAGGCTTATCCGTACGTATCCACGTCTGTCTATCTCTCTGTCTGCTAATCAGCGTAATACCTGCGGTAAACTTTGCCGGTCGCAAGGTCTCGGTTAAATTTGGCAAAAACATTGAAAGCACTTGCACGTACTTTGGTATTGAAATTGGGTCAAATCGGCCTGCAGCATAGTTTAAGCTGAATTTGCCACGTCTGTGTAGTAACGGGATGTAGTTTTCTTCGCCCTTTTTTGAGATACAGCTGATGGGTATAAAAGATTCAGCATAAACAGATATAATTTTCTTACTTGTTCTTAATTGAATTTCGTTACACAATGTTTGATAACCAACTCCAAGCATAACGAGAAGAAACTAGATCTTTAAAAAGGAGTGAATGCTATTAAATATACAAGTCAGCAAGTTTAAGTTAAGTTTGCAAATATTTCTTAATAATTTAGGATGTAAAAGTCGTTAAAAATCGCTTATATATTATTTAGTTTGTGACAATTTTTAAGGTCCGAAATTAAAATCATTTCATTTAAATTTTAGTGTAACAATTGTCTAGTATTGTCTAATAAATAAAATGTTATGCAAAAAAAAAAAAATCCCTTTGTTGGGTACCAAGACAATGACCAAAGATTTCAAATGCGATCATCAAATATAAGTCAGTACTTACATGGACGACATTTATAAGCTATCTCGACAAATTTTCGTATGCCAGCGCACAGATCACCAATTGCCACAGGTTTAGAGTTCGCCGAAAACTTACAATGACGTTTTTTTTGGCAAGCATCGACCACTGTTTGCAAAAGTGCGTACTGTAAAGACGTTATGAAAGTGAAAAGTTAATGAGTACTACAATAAAACAATAAAACAAATAAAAATGGGAGTTTCAATCTTATTATCAATCTTTTAGAAGTGCATCCATCTTTTGAGTTAACATTTTTAAAGCTCTTACAATAGAAATTTATTTATGTTTGCATTTACGGTTGGCTAAAAATTTCGCAAACTAAAAACTATTGTTAATAAAATATAACTTAAAATGAATAAAAAACTGCAAAGAAATTTCGCAAATAAACTTTGTATATTTCAAGCAAAATAAATTAATAAAAAAATTTCAAAACGTGTTCTCTGAAACTACCAAGTGAAACTACAATGAAAGAAATATTTGATAGTACATTTGGACTAAGAGTGATTGAGTTTTTTGTTAATTTGATTTGAAATCAAACAAAGATTTGCAATTCTGTCAAATAAAAGCAAGTAAAAACATCACAGTCGGTCAAGACCGACCAATAAGTAAGTACTATACACCATTTTTGCTTAATACTCTTAAAACTCTTCATTTACACTCGTGATAACATTAATGTTAAAAATACTAAAAATGCTACTTTGAATCCATTTAAATGCATGATTTTCATGGGAGCCATTATAGGGAAAGGGGACTAAAGCTTGAAGTGGTCTAAACTAAATAAAATTGATTTTTCTGTCAAAGACCTTTTTAAAATTCAATTATATCTGTCATAAAGTCATTAAAATTTTTTTTTTCATAGAAGGACTCCTTTGGGGAGTGGTCGTAGAAATGGTGCGATCAACCCCACTTTCAATAACGTTTTTCCTTGGGCCAAAACAGGTCAATCAAAATATCTCAAAAACGATGACCTTTAGATTGATCAGAAGAACACATGGACAGACAGAGAATGATTCTGTATCTATCGGTATAATAAAAGGCCGCTCTATCGTAAGTCCTTGTCCATGTTACATACATGAAATGAAGTTCGAATTAAATTCTCTCCCTTTTTATGTGATAAACTAGCAGTCGATAATGCAGCACTCCTACATGTCCACTTATTTGTTTGTTTAGCAAAAAAAAAAGAAGCAAACTTCTCGTAGCAAATACGTGATAAGAAAGCAAGACGATCATATGAAAATTTTACGCTTTGATATACGTATTATGTTATATAGGTGACATCGTCGAACTGCATATAAGCATAAATTACATTTTCCTTAAATGGCTAACGATTTCTTCTTCATGTTTTCATTTTTCTTCATATTTTTCTTTCAATTTTCATTACTCACGTAATGTGAAAACGAAAACCTTACGTTTCTAAATAGAAATTACTCATTTAACTATTTGAGGGCAATGCAAACGTCAGTGATTTGAAACGAAATGAAATAACGAAATCAGTGAGTCAGTCATAACAACCTAGTTTTCGTATCATACTAAATAATTAGTTTAAGAAAATGACACAAACTTTTGCCTAATGATTTAAGGGGGTTTGTTAGAGTCTATTGCTATTTTGCAAGTAATGCTTTATGCCACTTTATCGAGATGACACATCTACAATATTTCGTATAGAAAGTGAACAACACATAAATCCAAATCATCCTGTATGCAAATTAGAGCGCGCATGATATGCGTGAATGTGCAGCCTTTTTTATTTATTTAGTATAGCATTACGTTATATGAAGATGCAAATCATGCTGTAGAGAAACTAAGTAAGCATGAGTATCATAGAAGAATTTTATATTAAGCATATAATTCGCTTGCAGTTCGCGGATATTAACATCCAATAAATTGTACTGTCCATGTATATTCTTGATTACCATATACATATAAGTGAATGTGTTTAGTCATAGTGTGCATATATATGTACTAAAATCGAGATTAGGGTTTCAGACCTTCGTTTAGAACATCAAATTGATTCGAAAAAGCATACAGCTTACATTTATTGTGATCATTTTGCAATGCAGCCACATCAATCAACTAATATTGTTAAGCGAGATACATATAGAAAAATCATCAAAATTGAGGACGTTTATTTATAATTGCGCGCGTTGCTGCTAATTGCATGAATTTCTAAACATCATTAAAAAAACCAATTGTCAACATCATTAACACAACAATCCAACAATTTAAGGCAATCAATTGTGCGGGAAGACAATCAATACAATTTTTCTTTTTCGTTTTCTCTCTAAGCAAACTTAGTTGTCACGGCGCTCGTCTATCTACGACTTTTTTAGATTATTTATCTAATATTACATGTAGAATATTGTTTCGTTTAAGCAAAAAAATGTTGGGTATGAATATGTTTTTAGTCTTTGATAAAAACAATTTTAAATTGAATACTATTTTATAATACGATGTGTTCGTATATGAGCTTTTTGCTATCTTTTTGTCATTTATTAGTCCTCTATTAATTAACATGCACGGTTCCTTTTTGTAAGATGTAAGAGGTACTCTGTTATTGAAAAATGTTAAGATAAAATCCTACATTTAATCAATTTTTGTTATAAACCGAACTTGTAAAACTTGGTAGTAAATAGTAGAAAACACTTTATTTATAAAAATTGAAGTATTTTCAGTCCAAATATTTATTCAGAATTTAGTAGAATTTTTATACTGATTACCGAAGAAAGAAAGCTTACTAAACTCATTAGTGTTTTAATACCAATGTAAGAATCCACCATTAGCATTAAAAATTAATGTAAACAATCAGCTGCAGACAATCAGATGTGTAGACAATCAGAAGTAGACAATCGGATGTAGACAATCGGACGTAGACATTGGCAAACATGCCGAATGCACATAAACAACGAAGCGAGTAATATTGGTTCAACTTCATTGGTTTTCAACTTAAAAAAATTCTTGTAAAGCATCAATTTTTTTCTACCTTCTCTAGTTTTGAACGTACACTTGCTTTAGTGTAAGTAGCTATATATAGATAAAAGATTATTAGTTCTAGCATTAAATCGACTGAATTGATACATCAAATATATTTATATATATATATGTATACTAAGTGAAATCTGATGCACGTTTCTAAATTTTGCAAATGAAAGAACAAATCCAATAGAAGTCGTAGTAGGTATGATTCGTGAACAAAATATAAAAGATGCTTAAGGCTAGTCGGGGAGGGTTCTAAACCGATATAGTCCACTTTAAACAGGTAAAGCGCACAAATGTTAAAAGTATAACCTCTGTGTCCAATTTTCGAACTGGCTGTTAAAATGTCGCCCCTAATAAATTATGCATTGAATTTTTTCATTGTGTATTTAGTCCACCTTATGTAAACTATGCCTTTTAACGCTTCACACATTTCTTTCTACTATTTCATGAGTTTGCTAGAATATATGTTATCGCCACTCAATAACAAAAAACTAATAGAAATAATTAAACAGATATAAATATAATCTATACATACATATATAAAAAGCAAAAATTGTTTGCTTATACTTTTCACGGCCACTTTCCGATAACCAATTTATGATTATTCCTCACATTTCATTTCTATCGCTTTGTACTGTTGCGGTCTTCTTTTCCATGGATTTTACTGTTGTTTGTTTGATTGGTTTTGGATTGGTTTTGTGGTTTGTTGCAACGCATACTTTGCTTAGTTTGTTTGTGTCTATTTGAACAAATTTTTATAATATAATTGCGGAGGGTGCAATTTTTAAATAAACTCATTAAGTGTTCGTTATCCTATGAGGTAATGTTACCTTGGAAGCCTGATATTATGGATAATTGTCTCCAGCTTACTTACAAAATACTAATCAATGTATTGGAATAAAATTTTTGTACATTTCTAATGAGATATATTGGGTTTTTTGCATAATACTGATTAAAGTAAAAACAAGAAAGTTAACAACTGTTAAAATTTGTTAAAAAAAAAAAAAAGAAAGAATTTATATACTTAAACTTATCGAAAACTGAAAAGCGTGATTTTTAAAAATTCGATTGAAAAGAGTGAAGATTGTTGGAACTACGTGACGGGCCGTTTTGAAAAGTCTTGCCTCGAAAAGAACTCATTCAAAATTTTAAAATGTGTTATAGTCATGTTATTTTTTATCACAATAAACTTTCATTTGCTTTTTTTTTCTTTTTTGCAGTAGTTTGTAATCCAAAGACTATAAAACTATATTTCTCCAAATTCTTCCACTTCACGGACGTAATGACCCTGTCAAACATAGACTCTTAAGTTCTACACTTCATGTGTTGCGAAATAGCAGAGAAAACCTCAAAAAAAAAAAAAAAAATTATAATTCTATAGCCGAATTCATAATGAAACCCAAAAATTTCTTCGCACACAAATTTGATTGTAGAAGTAATGTGAAACTTTCCGATTCAAAATTTATAGTGAAGCTGCGCTAGGGTAATTTTCGTTGCAAATGTTTTTAAATAAACATAAATAGTTTATGAAGGTATCTTATAGCATATTAGTGGAATTAGCTGATTCTTCCCAGCAATGATTCATTTGATCAAGCAGTACTTTTTGAGCGCTCGGAGAAAAGCTTGAAAATTGCAGATAAACATTTCTTTTAGGCAATGAATCTTTTCCTTGTATTTTAGAAGATTTATAGCAACTGTTAAGCCAAAAAAAGAATGTTCTGAAAACGTTGCGTTGGTGTTACCTCTTAAGCAAACTGATATAAATACGATAATATGTAAAAATATATTTACATAGCGCATGCTATGGTGATATTGGATAATCATAAAGGTGTTAAAGGTGGGTAGCTAGTAACTAAAATATAAAGATTGTATCATTAGGCGGACATTAGGTTCTCCTCAGCGGAGAAAAGTACATGAGACTATCTATACAATTTTGAAGGCCTAGTCACCTCGTTTCAATAGAGTGTATAATTGACCTTATACTGCTTGGCTGTACTAATCATGACTGTCACTCCTGTAGCGCTAATTTATACTTAGCGAAGAGTGCCCCTAATTAAAAGAATTGTTACAAAAATTGTTTAACGCCAAGATTAACTCAGCGATAATTCATCATAGCAATTGAATTTTATTCGACAAATTGGCCTATTTATATAATAAATTTCTTAAGCTAAATCAATACAAAATATTTTATAAAAATTCTTATTCTACAAAAATTATAACATAAACAAATAAATGTTTTTTTGGGTGCTGTTGCATTTTAATACTTAAATGCATACGCAACATTTTCGGAAGTGTCGTATTAATTTTTTTATTTTTTTTAATTTGCACGCTACGCTACGCATACTTATGTTGTATGCACGCTACGTTATGCATACACTGCAATAAATGTTAACATCCAACAAACTTAACACACCTATCGCGATGTATATTAAAAAGTTTGAAATCCGATTTAGATATCACTATAATGAGGAAGCGCAGCAATTCAGTCAAGTCAATTAAGTTTTAATATAAAGTATTATTGATTTTACCAAACCGAACTAAGTAAACCAAATATAATTATTTAAGGATTTAGCAATTAATGCAAACAATAGAATAAAAGCATTGGGTGTTGTAAACTTTCCTTTATTTAAATTCTGATAAGAAAGATAAAAGCGAGAGAGAGAGAAAAAAATTTGCCGGAAATAGATGACCGGACAAACTTCAAACTAAACATGGGCATATACGAAGAACAGAGATAAATGTTATGACTGTATAACACATACATACAAAAATTGTTCATATATCTCATATATATCTCTCTATAGTATTTACTATCTTTCCTTACACGTAGATACATGCGTTTATAAAAATGTAATACTGACTGCAAATTAATGTACTCTTGCTTTATGTTTGTTTCGGCCCTTATCATATCATGCACAGTTGCGTAAGGTTGTTTTATTCACAAACATACACAGAAAATGAATTATTTCTCGCATTGAATATTTTCAATTATGCTACTTACCTGTAATCCGCTTACAGTACACGATTCCGGAGGTTTAACTTCGATTTGAGTTCCGCTATGGACGACTCCAATACCTTCATTGCCGCCATTCTCACTTGTGCTAATCATAGTGGTAAAGTCTTCCTGTGATGAGGGTGGACAAAGACTATGGTCGGTTAAATCTGTAGAAGGCAAACAAAACAAAAAGCACACAAAATGCTTCGATATTAGTATTAAAGCAAGTGTGCACTGTGAAGCTACTACTATATGCATAGATTTATTGAGTGAGTGAGCCTTTATAGACTATATACATAGCATATAAACGGCATATTTGTTGGCTTCAGGTAAATGCATAGAATCTTCTCACAGATACCAAAAATATAATACGCAGATGGAAATTTTCCTTTTACCAAAAAGATTTAACTAAACAAATATATCAAATTGTTTCAGAAGCACGCAAAAAATGCATACTGACCGGTCTGTAAGTTCTTATTACCTCCAGCTCGTCCATACTGTGCCAATTCAATCGAAATGCTTGTGCCACGTGGACAGCTGAGCGCCAATGTTTCTGAATCACAGCCAGCTCTTTGATAAGTTCTCAATGTAGCTGCCAATAGAGCTGAAAAAAAAAAAATGAAAAAATCAACACAAAACAATTTAGTAAACCGATGAATTTTGTATCGTTTCTACTCGAATTGAGTTAATGAAATTTGTGATTCAATCGTATGCACGTACAAAACTCGGCTTCATTTCATCCATAGCCTGTGTATTCATGAAGAAATATGTGCACACAAACATTACACACACGAATCTATTAATGTACACTGCTAACAATGTATGTGTGTATGCGTATGTATACACTTAATATGACGACTACACTGTGTATCAATCAACTTATTAAGTAACAAAATGAAACAAAGCATAAAAGTATACAGGAATTGGTGTGGACCGCCTTCTAGGCCACATCCTTGAAATGCCTTAAACTTGCACAAACGATGTCGAAGACCTTGAAGATTAGCTATCCTTGATCCTTGAGAATGAATGGCGAAATTAATTAAGCTATGGCTTAAAGTTAGTCTGCACGTATGCCCGTCTTCCAAGTTTTATAATAATATTTCATAATTTTGTTTTGTTCTACGTTGTTACTGATCTAAGAAATGTATATATAATCAAATTCGTTAGCAATCGACGGAACACCATTTTAGAAGAACCATCATTTACATTATGAAATTGAATGTATCAACGTAATGTGTTACTTTCGGGACGTAGTTGTGTATATGACCTTGAAAATGTATTTAGTAAAGAACAAGAACATCAAACAATTGCCGGTTATTGCAAAAAGTGGCCTAAACAGAGTATAACTGTTTCTAATTTTAAATTTTAGTGAAATTTACTTATGCGTTTATCTTCATGTATGAATAGTTGCAAGAAATATATCGTCAGTTGTATGGGAAAACTCATTAACTACGTTTACCGCCAATTGGAAAAATATAATGAGATTTTAATTATTATTTTTTTTTCCAAAATTCTATGTCATTATCCATTGATTTCATATCCATAAACATATAGATTTGACAATTTTCAACAGGAATTTTAGCTGATTTAATGAACACGATGAGTTTCTCTTACGGTAGGTTGTTGAAAATGTAGAAAAAAATAAGCAAAGGTCTTTAAAAATATAATCGAAGAATGAAGAATAAACTCTTTGTTATGTATTCAATGCCCATAAAATAAAAATAGGTAGAGTATCAATATCCAGACACAACTCAAACATATATTTTACGGTGGTAATGTTTTAATTCTCAAAGATTTTCTCAAGGCTTATGGGGTATCATTACAGACATCATGTGAATAAACAATGAGAGAGTTATTACGTCTTTTTAAAGTAATTTTCGTTGGAGTTGTTGATGAAATTTGGAATATTTTTATTTTTTTTTTTATCTTTGGTATTATGTATGACTTTCATAGTTACTTTCATTGATATCATTTACTTTGCATTAGTAAAGGCAAACTGAAGTTCGTTTGTTTTCCATAAACGTATTGTACTATAAAAACAAAATTTAAAAAAAAAAACAAAATCAACGAAATGGTGGGATGAATTAAGAATCAAGCCAAATTCAACAAGCTTCTTGAAAAAAAGTACGGTGCGGTAGCGGAAAGTAAATTATTAAAAACACTATTAACGTCAAGTTTTTACTAAGAAAATCTCTTTCGAAATTAATTGAATAATTGTTTAGCAAACGAGTGGTTAGGATCTGTCGTCTTTTGGTTGGTTTTCTTTTGTATAAAAGTGCGATGACTGATAGGACATTATGCAAGCAAATGGACTTAGCATTTGTTTTGGATAACGGATAGCAGTTGGATACAGCATTTCTTTTTTTTTTTTTATCAGAAATGATAACCAGGAAAAACGTTGTCTTTCATTATGACATTGCAGGACCACGTGCCTCTTTAATGAATAATGATAAAAACTGAGCAAACTTCTTGGGAAGCTACCTTGCAACGTACGTTTACCATTTATCTTACTTTTTAAGGACATTTCTTAGTGGAGAAGAACTGACTGACTCTGAAAGACGCCTGCGAAAATCACTTTGTTCAGTTTTTTTCGCAGAAATTTCAGAAGTTCTCTAGTGATGAAATTATGATCTTACCAAAAAAAGGCTTAATAAATGTATTAACTAATACTAATAAGGTTCGTTCGTTTCCCAAAACAAGTTTATTGAATAAACTTAGTACCCATGAAATTTATTTATTTCACTTTGTCAATTGTAATTGTTCTTTAATTTTCAAATTTGATCTCAAGTTCTCTTTCATCACTTTCATTATCTTTACCATGTTAGGAGGCTAGAATAGATTATGAACTTAGGACCTTAAATGAAGCATTCAATGTAATGTTAGTTAAGTTAACTGAATCGCTCCAATCGCCTCAAAGTATCCATATATATATATATATATGGAAAGAAATATGATTATACATGCTAAGTATTGATAGACGCCTACTTATCGAGAACTGAAAGAAAAACTTGAAATTAACTTTACATCCATGAGCACAGCTTAAGGTCGTAGTTGTGATTTGAAGAGATATCAATGTAGGCGCATGGCATTTATTTCTATCGTATATACCTGCAATGTTGGATATAAATGAGTAGAAGTCGAAATAAAAATTGTTGATGATTTTTTATTTGTTTGCATCACTCTCTATACTCTAGGTCAAGTAGATGTACAGTTAAACATTCGTAATTTGTTCGGTCTTTTTGGAAAGCGTTATTTTGGTACACACATTCAGTATTTGTATCCACACATTCGCATGCTTTCATACATATATTTGTTCACAGAAACGAACATACGAATGTTAAAGTGTGTACGTTGACGTCATATCAGAGAAGATTAATGTCGTTTGTATTTAATGGCTTTGCTTGGCAAACTTCGACATTAAAGTTACTTGAAGTACTTGTGTACTTTTAATCTTTAATGATCTGTTTCACAACAACAATAATAACAAGTTCACACACAAAACAACAACAGATAATAAAGTCAGGAACAAATGTGCTAAAAACCACAAGTTAGTGCTTGTTGGGCATCATTTGATTTCAACGTTCACTTCGTCCGTAAACATAGATATATATTTTATATATGATTATTGCACACTAAAGTCAAGCAGGAACCCAATTAACAGCGTCAAATATTTGTAAAAGTATATAAAACATTGCATTACAAGGTATGTGTAGGAAAGAAAAAACTCAAACCAATCTCAAATAGAATTGTACAGTTTACGTCTGTAATATACACAAAGTTTGCAATTAAGTTTTTGCATTTTTTTTTTTTTTTTTAATAAAATTGGACGTAAAAGAAATGTCACAGAATATTTTAGTCAAAGTACTAACGAAGTTGTTGTTAGCCATTAGTTTTCTTTCTCTCTGTGGTGGTACATGTATTCTATGTCGAGATCAGCACATCAGCATAATTTCAGGCTACTCCCCATAAGGACTCGCTTTTAATCGCAGTCATAAGACCAGAAACGCTTCTTCAACAGATCAAATAAGACAAATGGTACTCAGAAGAAGTAATTTGTATTAAATGCAAATCTCTTAGTATTTTCTACACGGTACTGCAAAAGATGACAGAGGTTGAATTGCATCAGTTGGTTGGCAAGTTAAGCTCCAAAGTTTGTCCTGGGATCGTCGTGATAACTCGTGTGTGGATGATTGATGCATTTTTTTTATTTTAACTTAAAAAATTTTTCTCTCGTAAGGAATAATAGTGATTTTTTCATTCATTTATTCATTCATTAAAATTAGTAAGTTGAACCGTATAAAACTGGCGAAAGTATTGTGAGGAGCAAGTTAACCGTTTCGTTTTGGTTATATGTTATGTTAATATGTTTTTAAGTACGGTAAACTTAGCCATAAGGGAGACAACGTCATTAATATGAACTACAATGTCGCCGTTTAATACTGGAGGCAGCGATGTCATGTATGTAATGTAACAACACTGGCATATTAGAAAGCTTAAGTTCGCTGCATTAATTAATATTAATTAAAACAACCACAATACCTGACAACAATAATAGCAATAACGAGAACAACATGAGTTCAACAAAACCGTCAATAACAGGAAGAACAGCAGCAACCATAGCAACGTAAATCCTAGATGCGATATAAGTATAACTTCAGCAACTCAGTCACAACATCAGTAACAACAATGGCAAACAATTAGAAACAATAGTAACAACAAACGTAAACACTAACAATTTGTACTTACAATTTATCCTAATAATTTAATAACAAACACGAACACGCTACATTCAACATATTCTACATATATGTTCTACATATTCTACATATTCTACATATATATTCCATCCTATTGCTCGTAAGTTTTAACAGACACATTGAATTGCTTGTTTAATGTTTACAATGATGACTGTTTTAATGATGAACTGTTTAATCCTTTTCATAGCAAAACTACTAGTAATTGTAATTATTTATTCTCCTTTTCTGATGCGGCGAACCGAATCAAAATTTTAATAATTTACCCTTCATTATAATACGAATTAAAAGGTTTTTCCCTGAATTATTCATATAAACCTTCACATGTGTGTTAACCATAATATATTGTTTGTATCTATTTATTTGTATCTGAATTACAAAGTAATTAATTTTGAGCTTCTTTGTCTACTGTAAGTGAATGTTTTTTAGTAGCTACATAAATAAATAAATAAAATGCGCTCGGGGAAAACTGGCTATGGATCCGACATTACTTCTAATATAATTTCCGCGTCGTTAAATAATCCGGCCAGACAGGTATGTAATAGTATCTGATTACATACCGGGAACAAACAAAAATTAATTAATTGCTTCCAGTCTTTCCTAATGTCCATAGTCTCAAATCATTATCAAATTTTACCTTTTTTGGAATATCGCTTGACTCTGACATAAATACTACGGAAGCCTTCCGTACCAACTCGGTAATATTTAGAAATGACTGGATACTGCGTTCGGCCTCTTTTTGTAACCCGGCGAATTATGTTTTGCCCGACTATTATTTTTTCTGTTCATTCTTCACTTAGTAAACTTTCAAAGTCAAGGGCCATCTTAGAAAATATGGAAACCTCATTACATTTTATCAAACCAATTAGAATCCGAGTTAAATTGGTGCATTGATAATTTCTAAATTAATTTCGATCTCAAATTATTCTATAAAAAATTAATAAAACTTAGCTCATTATGCTTCTACAACTTTCTACTATTTCATAGCCCCGCTGTTTTGCGAAGGAATTGAAAAGAAATCAAAAAAAATCTTTTATCCAAACAATCTAAAACAATTGACTACAGCAAAAAGCAAAGTCATCCGTTAATGTGAATGACTCGGAAGCTAAAGCGCAAGACGAAATGGATTCTTTGGCGGCTAATAACACTTGGTTGTTTACAGAACTCCCATCATCGGATCTTTAGAGCAAAATATGATAAAAATAACGTCCCAGTTCGAAAAAAAGCCAGATCGGTAGCGAAAAGCTAAACATAACAGAAAAATATAGACTTTAATGAAACCTTTGAGCTAGTAATTAGGCATGACTCTGTATGTTTTTTGATACCGTTGGCTACAAAGTATTACTTAATTGTACATCAAATGGATGTTGTATGTGCTGATTAGCAGAAGATATATATACGCGACAAGCAGTTGGCTTTAACGACAGTTCAATAATAACTGTGTATATTACTCTTTGAATTTAAGCAGTATGGACCTATCTGGACTGAAACGTTTAGTGCTGAACTACTTAAATTACAGGATGAAAAGTGAGTTACAAAAATGAGATATTTTTCCTACTTACATCGACAATGTTTGATATGATATTCGGTAATAATTTAAGCAAGGAATATAAACTCTTTGGAGGACAAGCAAGCTAGTAGGTAAATGCTTAACCTACAGCACGTGACAGATAATAGGAAATATTCTTGTCATTGTTTCCCTTTTTCCTTAAAATATAAACATAAACGTCACTGCTGGCATAAACGGAGTTCAACCTTAAGTTAAAATCTTTTAACTAAAAACTTGAAAAATCCAAGTAAAGATATCATTTATGATATTGTTTATGATATTCCTGTTTATGGCTTAGAATTCTTGTGTCAAAATACTTAATATTTACATAGAAATTTCCTATTTTTCAATTATTTCAACGCTAAAATCTTTCTCATTCTCAAACAATTCGAACATTTTTAATTTATTTCACGTCAGGCTCATGCACAATAAACTTCAAAAATATCAACAATAACAATAATATTAATAATAGCAATATTAATAGAGAATTCACACATGTTTGCCCAGCGGGTAACAATCGTTCTATGAAGGTTTTCTTTGTATAAGGAACGAAACCGACGAATTGTAGGGAAGGTGTACACCCATTCTACCCCGTTTCATGCTGCTTTATTTAATTCAAGTAAAGAGTTAAACATCAAAAAGTAAACATGTGAGTGCATACACACAACTTTATTAACATTTTGTGTAAGAAATGTTACACAAAAAAAATGGCTTATGTTTCCGACTGTTATTTCTAAACATTCTATTGACATTGGGAAAGTCCTTGATTATGTCTGTCATAACGACCTTCCTTCACACAATGTGCAACTATTTAATTTCTCTTAAAGTTTTTTGATGAGAGCTGTTGACATTGCAGATAATTTATAAAATTTTTCGCCAAAATTTGATTTCACTTCCATTTTTTTTTTTACTTTTATTCATCATCAATTTCAAAGTTCTCAAAAAATTTACAACTACTCTTTATAATGAAATAACTTCTATGTGTTATTCAATAAATATCCTGATAGAATTTCACCACTACATTCGAAAATTTTTCTTAAGAGCAAATTTGCATTTAAAGAGCATGTGGAAAATGTGTGCTGAAACGCGTAGTAAATCTAAATTAAGAATGACGAACAAAATTCCTTCTCGTATATCAGATTGATTATGATTTGAAAGTAAGTTGTACTATAAAATTGTTGTTAAGTTAAGTGTAAGACAATTACTAATTATTTGCAAATGTCGGAGACCGTCTTGACTGTCTCTTACTCTAATTATTGTGTTGACAACTTCCCTAATTCTTTAGAAGAAAAGTAGAGACAATCAAAATTTAGTGATCTTAGAAGTTTGAGTTGATCCTATAACTATACCCTACGCCAGTTGTAGTACTGAATATTATAATTTTGTACGGATGTATGTAAAATCTATTTATTATACCGATCGAATCAGAATCATTTTCTGCTTGGGTTTAAGCCTATCCTCCTTTCTGTCTACTTATCTGTTCGTGTGCCTGATCTATTGGTCTATTGACCGTGTCTTTGTCCAGAAACGAATGCTATTGGAAAGGAATTTGATCGGATGATTTTCGCGGCCGCTCCCCACATAACGCCTAATTTAAAGTCTACATAACAAAAATCATTCAAATCTAGTATTTTAGTATATAAAATATATATCAAAAATTTTAATCGCATGGCACCATTTTTTCAATTTTCTCATATAACCTCCCTTATGAAAAGTAAGTTTTATATAATAAAAAGACTTAATTTTTTTAATATCTCATGATGACAATGAGTCCGTGAAAATTAACCATAGTAGATAGAACCACGTCGATCTATTTTTCGGACCCTATCCCATGTAAGGAATCTCATTAAGGGTAAGCTTTTGTATGACAAAAGTGTCTGATCTTAAATATTTCATTATGAAAATTCACATAAAAATTAACTGCACCGCATTTGCACTCTATACGTCAATTTTTTGATATGAATGAACGTACCCTTCACCTTAAATGGTAGGTATAAAAACACTATATTTTTAATATCAATATTTAAACGTGAGCCTAATTAATCTGAAGTAACGCATGATCCAAGTACAAGTAAACCGCATAAAATGGACGAAAATTTATTTTCTTACATTCATTTTGTAAATTGTAGCATTACATGTTACATTCACGTATTAATAGTAGCAATGAGTCGCAATTTGCGTGTTTCTGTTATCCCCAGCTAATTGATGGGTAGTTCCACTAAAAACAGCTTTGCATTTTTTCCAAAATTCTGGTAATTACAACCGTTATGATAATAAGTTTGGTTGCTGTTTGACTGCCGTTTCTTTACTTTTCATCGTGCTGGTTATGTATAACCTATTGTGTGAGCTTGCGAAATTCTGCTGCAACGGGTGAAAATCAGAACTTATCGCGACTTACTCTACAGTTAACAATTTAATTAAAAATTGAAACAATAGCTTCCACAAAAATTTAATAAGGCAGAAATCGCACAAAGTTAGTTTTCTTTTTTTTTAGACAACAAGTGTGTAGGGAAGGGTAGTAAGCAATTGAGGTCGTGTTATCTTAAATATGGAATAAAACTTTAACAGTTTCACACCACATACGATACATACGCTGACATGAACAGAGTTTGAAAAAAAAAGTTATGAAAGGAAAGAAAGTTTTTCAACCTAATAACTCATCATTTCAAATATCATTTCAAATTAAACTAAAAATGTATGCTAGTTTATGCACTCATTCAGTCAACAAAGTAAATCATATTTGTAGAAAATTTTAATTAGAAATACGAGAGGAGTTATATTACGCTATAAAGCTACTCTTACATCGTATCATTTAATGTTAGTAGATAAACCATATGTAAACGTACAAATATACAGATTGAATGACAAGTATCTGCGCATGGATCAAATGGTTCTATATTATTGATTTGTTTTTTTTAATTTTTTCAATATTTAGTTTTACTATTCAAATACTTACGATACATATTCCTATGTGTTGCGAATCTTCTCAATGCAATAAAAAATATAAGATTTAAAAACTTGGTAGTGTCTGATGATAATTAAACTAAAATCAATTTGATATTTAAACTAAAATCAATTTTAGAACCGAAAATATATACAAAACAACATAAAAAAGCGGTACAAAAGTAAGGACGTGAACACAAATTCGAATTTAATTAGCAAAGACGTTTACCAATAACATTAACAGAGCTCTGTAAAAGGATTAACATAGATCTGTAAGGCAATTGGCGTCTAGCTATTGTTGGATTTGGAAGCCTAGTCCGTCGATTTTAAGATATCTAGGAGACTTTTGCTAAAGGCATGTGAATCTATATGAAGCAGCTTTTAAAATTATATAAAAAATTAATCCATTTTTTAATGAATTCCTTTCAATAAATGCTTGAAAACGATATATTTACAGTAGTCGACTATCACAAAAATAGTCAAATTTGAGACTTCGGCTCGGCTAAACTAGAAAATTCCAACTATATTTAAATATATTACATGGATGTGTAAGAAAATACCTTTGGAACAAGCTAATCAAATTCACATTTCGCTCTCCAGAATTATTTTTAAAAATTTTTTGAAGTTTGAACTTAACTATGGAAAAATAATCAAATTTGAGACTCCAGAACGGTCAAACTAGAAAATTCCAACTATATTAAAAAAGGTTTTAATACCATTAATTGTAATAACGTAATTAATACAAATTTTGAAAGCAAAATTTAAAAAATACAAAAAATATTTAAATTATAACTTCTCCGATTCTATAAGATAGCTAAGTGTAAACGACAATGAGTTTTGGTAAAGATATGAGTTTCATGAATTTCAATATCGTCTCCTTTGTAGCGTTTGCATCTTATAAAATTTCCATATACAATCTTCGATAACTAAAGTCGTTCAAAAAGCCTTTCTCACCGACTAAGATCACCACTTCCCGGTATTTACGAAAATGTTTGTGGAAGTAAATGCTGAGGCTTCTTGCGAATTGTGTTATTAAGTCTTTTGAGATGTTTGAACTTGGCAGAACTACATTAGGTTTAGAAAATTCATTATAGATATTTAAAGATTCAGCAAAAAATATTTGCCTATGAATCAACACATTCATTCACATATGAATCGCACATGTATCACACATTCACATAGACATTCGTAGGCAAAGCAAAGACGAGATATGGGCAATCTGATTTTTGGATGAAATTTGGTAAGTTTGGCTATACCAACCTTTACGCGAAGCGATCCAAGTCAATTTTCGTTTTCAGTTTCAAGAACAGTCGACGCAACTAAACTTATTATGGAGTTTTGTTTTTCTGAGATGCGATGTCTTCCGTATTTTCATCAGTTCTTCTTTTACTTTAGTTCGGACGAATAGAACTTAATCAAAAAACCCACATAAAGCAACGATGTAACAAAGGATGTATGGCTCCTCATAATGTAACAAGACTAATCATAGGATTTTCCTTCTTTGCTCTCATTTTCTTTGATTTTAAGTATTTTTATTTTCTTTCTAAGATCCTATATTGCACTTTCGAAGCAATTAAGCTATTATTTTTCACCACGTGTTGTCAAGTTATATCCTTGTTTTCAAAGACCTTTGCACACTTACGGTATTTCAATTTCTCTTTAAAGAGTTCTCCAATATGCTTTAGGTAAAATGCACGGTATACGTTTGCATTGTGATTACAAACCCTTTCTTGATATCATCATCCCTATCGCAACGCCGTGCTGATGACAAGTGTTTTGCTTGGTATTGAAGCAACCAACGATCAGAGTATTAATATTGGATTAATTGAAAAACGAATACCAGTGATTTCTATAATATTTTCGTAAATTTAATAAAATTTTTTAAAACTGTAATTTTAAGTCAATGAGTAAAATAAAACAACTCAGATTCTCTTCGAACCCCACAACTAAATTCTCTTCTTCAAAGGCTCTTCCATTCAAACCCATTGTTGACACTAATACTCCTTGTTTAAATCCTCCCCCATTGCTCGCAGTTGTGATACCTGTGGTGTTCAGGTACTTACGAGTCTGTCCGCTTGTTTACCTGTCTTCTTTTGTCATTGCTTCACATCAAAAGAGCAATGACCGATGGAGCAAATATACAAGCAAGTGCCCTTGATATTGGTTTTGTACAACAAATCGCTGTTACATACAACATTTTTTGCTTTCTTTTGTAAAAGAAACAAGCAAGAAAATGATATTCGGCTACGCCGAATCCTTTATACCCATCACTTTTATCTTAAAACAAAATCAAAAAATTTGTTAATGATACTCTACAATATTAAATAGGCGTGGCACATTGATTCCAGTTTTAATTTATTATCTTAGTTCGGTATCTTGTATGTTTTCGTCTGGGAAAATGGTCATCGCAGACATTACACTGGTAAGTAGACAGACACATGGACAGATGAACAGACGAACGGGTCTAGGTGAATCCCGAATTGTTTACTGGCCTAAAATATATATACTTTTTGGGTTTTCTGGATATTTTTTCTTAATATTACAAACGTTTTTACAAAAAAAGTAAATGCCAGCGCTCTATTATATCGAGTGGGTGCTGTCGATCCTTTTCATCTTTGTACCGACACTAAAGGACAGCTAATTAAATAAAGGCAGAAGTTATTAATTTTATTATCTCTGCTACGGTTTATGAGCAGTGAAGTTCTTAAAGCAGAGTTGCTTCTAGTTTAGGTTTTACTGAGGGCATTTTCTTTGATCGGTTTGGCCAACTTTCAACACTAACCTGCCTTCAAGAATTTATGTTTCTGTCAAATTTCAGGCCGATATCTTCATTTTTACGACCAAAAGAATGTTTACCACAGACATACACAAACAGATAGACGGACAGAGAGAAAGACGGGCATACTTAAATCGATTCTAAAGAAAATATACACCTTGTGAAGTCTCCGAAGATACCTTCTGGACGTTGCAAACAATATAACCAAATGAATATATATCCTGTAGTGGTGGGTACAAAGAGAGAAAAAAGTAGAAAAAAAATGCAAAAAAAGGAAATGCGAGCATCACTGCGGCAAGAGGATTCGGAAGAATAGATTTGAGTCAGTCAATTGCAAAACGTCGTTTTGTGGAAGTCAATGTTTATCTTGTACGTCTTAAAAATCATTCATTGTGTTATTAGTACTACACTGATATATTGTATGAACATGTGAGAAAAGAAAAGAGAGAAAAAACTAGGAATTTAATTAAATTGAAAATTTTCTTTACATAGCATCATAAAACAATGTATTATTAATTTTAATATTTTGTGTTGCATGTTAATAAAAGAAAAAAACAATTATAAGATAAATGCAACAAATATTTAGAGAAGAGAACAATGAGAAAAGCAATAAAAATGTATTTAAAAGACAATTGTGTTCGTTGAATTTCCACGAGATGACTGAGATTGTAGTGAATACGAAAAATCATAAATTAATTTCAGCTGCATCTGTAACTGAATCTATAGTTCACTTAAAACTGGGTTGTGTTCGTAAAGTCGTCAAAAAGATGCGCAAACATGATCTATTGTCTTAAGACATTAGTAAAATCTATAATCGTTATAATTACTAAATTTCAAATTACTTGCTGTTACGTGGCTCAGTCGTTTCTTTTGGCAACCAAATTAGTGTATAAGCAAAGTCTCGTAAAACTGTGACAGTCGTAATGCGGTCTAAACGCAGTAATCTACTCTATATATTGATATGATTGTGTGATTATCGAACTACAAATGCTTGGTTGTATGTTTAAGTGTTTGTGAAACCACAAGCAAATGTGCATTAAAACGCCATTCCAAGTATGACGGTATTCTTCTGCATTCTTCCAAAACGCCAGTTAACCGAAAACTTTTCTATGTGATCCCGCTCTGAGTGTACAGTGTTTCGCAGTACCAAAAAGTCGGTTGATCTTAACGTATTTAATTAACGGTTGATCTTGAATAGTCCTATGATGAATGCATGAATTTAGTAGGGTACGTCAGCATAACTCTAATGGAGTAAATGGATGTTTCATAAAATGTAATATAATGTTTCTTTTTTAATATGTTTCCATAAATTATAGATTTATCGCCATAATTTTTACTTTCTAACGCATTGGAAGGGCTATATTGTAACTGTTTTGTTACGAAAGTTCAAAGTAGGTATAGAACGGGAGGATGCTCAATACTCAATACTTAACAGACAGACAAACTTGCAAACCCATTATTGACTAATATTTCAAATACAAAGAATGATCTTTTCTTTTTTTTTTATTTTGTTTTTCATTATTATCTCTATTTGTGTTTACCTGTGCACCTACTTTGAAGCTTAATCGCACGGTTTATTTAATCGCTGGATTATTTTCAGCAAACGATAGTCTGCGTCCCTCGGGCTTTAGAGTAATCCCAATGGGCTTCCGCAATTTTCAATGTACCAGAAAAAACACTTACTGGGTACAGTCAAGAGTTTCCCTCTGGTCAGAGGGCTATAAATCTAGCTATTTTCTAACAACCATCTCGATACTTCCCGAATGGCTGCACCAGCGATCATGCGATAAAGCATTCTCTAAATTTGTTGACGTAGCCAACATAGTACAAAGATCTTCCTCATTTAAGCACCTCATTCCCGCGGATTTAATTGTTCACTATAGCTTTTCTGTACACCACGGAGGTGAACACCCCCACCTAATTTTAAGGATTATTGTGTGCTTGGAAAGACATCGACATTATTAGCTTGTGCAGCTTTTCTGTACACCACGGAGGTGAACATCCCCACCTAATTTTAAGGATTATTGTGTGTTTGAAAAGACATCGACATTATTAGCTTGTGCAGCCTTGAATAAAATATTGTTACGAAAATCACAGACTGATGAAATACAACTGCAACAAATTTGATAATGATAATTTGATATGAAAAGGAAATTCCTTTTAATGTGTCGCGTTCATAAAAAGGCACATTTGCAGCTGTTAATGAAAGTAAAGATTGATAAAAAATTTCCGTGAAATCTAACAGGTAATGGGATTAATGAAACTACGCCGGGAAATCCGGCAGCAAAATGTTAATAAAGACAGCCGAAAAGGACGCAGCGTTTGTGATATTCATATGGTTTATAAGCAGAGGATTTTGTTTAAAACAAAGTAGGTGATTAGAAATATCGGAAAAGTAGTTAAGCGTTAAAAAAACAGTTCCTTTTAATAAATTGTAAAAATCATTGAGATTGTAAATATTACTAAGTAAATAAAGAAATTGTCAATAAAAATCTATGCTTTTCGCGGTCTAGCGATACGGACTGTGAATGAAGGAAATATACAAAATGCAATTTTGTAACAATATACTTATGTTTTTCTTCCATTATAACTACATATTTAAGAAGTTACTTTACTAGTAACCAGTGTAGAATGGCGAAACTTGTCAGTTTATATCACACCGTAAACGTAGTAAACATAATAGTGCTATGAAATCTGAAAAATTTTTTTTAGGATGTCTTTATTTGCAGTCCAATTAAATTAAACATTTAGTTAATGAACTAATAAATAATAAAGAATAACACTAGAATAATGTAGTTGTTAAATTCCAGTGAATCTAATAAATATACATTTATTTAATTTTTGACTTCAGGCTTTGCCATTATAGTATCAGGAATGAATCTATATGAAGGGGAGGTCTAATATGTGTGTTGTGGCTTCTCTGTCTTCTCACTTTTTAAGTGTCATCTAATAAGTGTAGAGCTAACTTGTTATCGTGCAGGTTTTATCTTCTTAAGTAATTACTGCTAAAGCACCAACTTTCATGGAACAGCTATTAAATTTATACACGTGTCTTTTGAAGGTTAAGGCTAACTAAAAATCATATGGTGTAATATATGCTTCTTGTCTAAATCATATTACTGAAACTGAAATAATTTTCGAGATTAAATGCCAAAATGTGATTGACTTTTACAAATACAATAAACCTAACAACGAGTGACAATCTCGCTCTCCTACACGAAAACTC
Source organism: Glossina brevipalpis (assembly GCA_000671755.1). Classification (NCBI taxonomy): domain Eukaryota; kingdom Metazoa; phylum Arthropoda; class Insecta; order Diptera; family Glossinidae; genus Glossina; species Glossina brevipalpis. The sequence continues at coordinate 2,070,232 of KK351018.1, forward strand.
GGTCTTACTTGCAATTATTGCCGCCTACCACCTTTGGTAGAGGTTGTAAAATTTGCCAACGCCTTGGCTAGATCGTGAACAGATACAGAACATTGAATCAAGATGCCCTAACTACGGACTACCCCCACATAACGATGACTAATATTCACGTACTTTCTGCATCAACTGCAATAGAACCGACTCGGTTTTAGAGCAGGAATATTTACAAATGTGGGATATAATAAAAAGCAAAACCGACAACTGCTGGAGCATGAGAGAAGTCCGTTGTAGATATTAAGAATTAAATCTTTTTCCATATACTAGAAACACTATGTTAGCAGCTATAACAAATCAACTTTAAAACATACGACACCGAATACCAACACTAACGAAGCCAAAACAAACTTGATTTTAACAATAGCAAGTTATAATCATCCAAACAAATTGAGTATGAAAGATGCGTCTGTAAACAACATTTACCAATCATTAGAAACCTCAAGCAAACAACGTCACTCATCAAACCATCAATTTTAAAATATAATTTTCCTCCGCCCAGTCCTCCCCTTCATCCAAGGAAACAAGAAAAAAGCAAAAACGACAAAAAAAAAAAAAAGAATAGCAAGCAATTTTGTTTCTTAGAATTGTAAGATAAACAAATCGTTAACATATTATATAAAAACTATAATCATAGTGATCTCTCCGATGGCGACGCTTTCATGTCAACGTAATTGCCCTTATCAGCCTGATAATGTAATCAAAAAAAGACTTTTAAAATATTAGAATGGAATAGGATTTCAGTGAGCTACTAATGCCAAGAAGAGATTTCAACTTTAGCTTTATGTCTCTTCAAGAAACCTATTCCAAGGTTTCTTTTATTCCAATCCCATCTAGTTCTTTTAAATGCTGATCAAAGCTGATTCTCCCAAAATGGACTTGACATATTTATTAAATCCAAACTTCCTTCATAGATCTCTCAACTTAAGTTCAAACACACAGGTTATAGCCCCCGAAATGAACTTAAATAAAATAAGTACATTGCACTTGCTTTATATCCTCCCCTTTGCAATCCTTATCTCAGCAATAATCTAGTAAAATATTTCTCCACCATTGATTGTTGCTTGGAAGATTTGCATTCCGTGCTCTATTCACAGCGAAAGCAATTTCTGGAAAAACTCATCTTGTAATTCTTTCAAATGTCTTTGAAATAGCTTTTGACGCAATCGATACACATTTTTAAATCTTTTGAAATCATGGTGTATTGAACTAAAAGTTTCCAGTTACTTCAAATCTTTCATATCACACAAACCTTGAAAACGACTCCTCAAAATTTCGGGCAGATATAAGTTACAAGTCATGACTTATTTGCACAAGTATTCTTTCTTTAATTTTTACACAATGTGTCTGAATTTCGGTTATCAACTTTCGTAATCTTACGTATTCTAGCACAAAAAACGGCCTTAATTTAATCAATTACCTGAAACACGACCAGCAATATAAAGGTACGTAAAACACGGAAGGCAAAATATCTCTAAACATTAATTAAGTAAATACTATACACATATATAATTAATTTAATACTATATGTAAAAATAATGAATATGTGCAAATACGTAATGCGTGGATTGTCTGAAAAGTTTCCGGCTTTCATTTTTCTGTATAATTTTCTTGTAAATCTATACAGCGACGCTGTCATCTCTCTTAAACCTCTACTGCAAATAATACTTAGACTTCTTTTCTGCAAAGTAGTTTCCAATGAATGCATTATTACTATTGTTGTTATTACAATTTATTTAGACCAATGAAATATATTCTTGAAGTAAAGAAAGTACGTTTGGACACTAACAACAAAAGTAGTAACTTCCCGACTTGACGAAACGCTATGTCCTCTGCACGGAAGTTTTAACTTTAGGAAGAAAAAAGTAGCTTATGGCTAAACATGGTGAGTAATAGTTCTAATTATAATTCGTAAATTTAAGCAAAGAATGTTAGAATTTTACGTTCGAACATGCTCTAAGTCCAATGCGAACAAAAATGGCACCCGACATGCGGTTAGCTTTTCTTTACTTACATCATGATTTAATTTGTTCTTTGGATATAATGTCATATTCATAACGTCTGCTACTTCTCTAACCTTAATCTAATAGGAATCCAGCATCATTTGATGAACTTGAGCGATGTTTTCAGTTTTGGGCCGAACGAAACGTTCGTAATCATCCAGGCTGGTATGATTACTTTTCAAATCAACTACGCATCTTACAAAATGATTGCGCCGAATCCAACTCGTCTTAAATTTCTGTAGGCAAATTGTCTTTGGCACAAAAAAATACTTGATAAGATACCGGCGCTTAATTTATTCGATTTTCACAAAAACACCCATATCAACTCACTGAAACCTCAAAATGTATAAAGTTTTGGTGAGTACTTATCAAAGCTTACGCAAATACTTTACCCAACTTATACGGACAACTGCTGCCGCCTTTATTTTCAAGTCGAAAGCTTGCTAGACTACTTATGCATATTGTGTGCCATTTATGTATACAAACGGTAGTTATTACTAAGTTTTTTCAATAAAAACTTCGTTCTTGAAGATAAGGTTAAGAACTAATAACAATGAGAAGAGCTCAAGTTTGCAAACATAAATATGTAAACAATGTCATGAGAAGATACCTGTGATTAAATTCATTCTGTGAGGCATACAACATGATATTACTTTTTATTTAACGAGAGAAGAAGTGATGTAGTCTAATATGAAGGGTTGTGTGTGTGTGTGTGTGTAAGCGAAAATTTTTGCTTTTAGTGGAAATAGAATGAAGTCTGCGCGGAATGTGCAACAGAACCTATGGGAAATATACAAGAATGCATCCATTATTAAAAGAGAGAGAAAAAAAAAAGAAATAAAAAGCAAAACACGAAACCGTAATCATCATCGGAATTGAAATCTTTCAAAATTTCTCTATATGTGTATTTGTTTTATGTGAATATGAAAATAAGTTTTAATCATATTTACCCAAAGGATCCACACGAAAAATTACTTCTGGTAAGACTGGATTAAGCAAAACGAAAAGTATCCAGAATGTTGACCATGCCGGATGTACGTATTGGTAATTGTTGTTTAATAAATGCTGAAATGTACTTTTTCCACGCTGGTAAATTACTATTCTTCCCTCTGCCATTATGCTCTTTTATACTGACGACGACAGTAATATATTCTGTCGCTGATGTGATCCTATTTTAATGTTTTTATATCGTGGTTGCCTTTATTGCGTCGCCATTTCGTTTTTTTATTGTTGTTGTGCTGTTACGAAATGTAAAGCGCGGTTTTTGTTATTCTGCTTCAGGTTTTTATTATTTCAGTGTACAAACACACACACACACACATACACGAATACATGTATATGACTTTATTTTTTCAGCTTTTCACGAACACACTTAGTCTTCTTGCATGTGCACTTCGTTAGTTTCGCAACAAAATCATAAATTTTGCAAAATTAATATTTTCTTAATGATGAATTCTTAAAATACATTTAATTTACCTTAAAATATATTTAATTAATAATTGACCGACCGCGTTATCTGGTCATATAATGTGCGAACATCTACATTATCTCCTAATGCTGTGCAAGCTGTTTTTAATAACGTAAATATGCAAAGAAGTACCCACATATCCACAACTAAAAGTTTATAGTTTTATACAAAACTTTTGCTTGAATAATATCCATTTATACCCAGGGCAATATTATGCTTGAAAAGGGAAACTACTGTAATACACAATATAAAAAAAGAGTATTTTTTTTTCTGCTTTGACAAACTCTTTGGAATGGAAGGAAACGTAGCAAAATAATAATATTTGAGCAGGTCATTGAATATTATCTTTTGTCATTTGCTGAATACTTTAAGAAGAAGAAGAATTCATAATAAAGAAAATATTATTCGAAAATATTAAAAAATGATAACGTAGCAGACTTTTTAATTTAAAGAGTTTGGCGGAGTAAAGTGTAGCTTTGCCTTTTTTCTGAGATTTCTGAGCAAAAAATTGACGCAAATAATTTTGATAGAACCCTTTCGAAATGGAAAGAAACAAAGTGAAAAAAAAATGTAAGAATATAGAGTTACACGGTGAATGCATTAGAACTTTTCAGTTTTGAAATTTTATCGTACAATTATAGACGTTGTGTAGCGTTGTCGTGTTAAAATACGAGGTATTTTCTATTAGTTAATTCGGGATACTTTACCTTAATTAGATCCCGTCAATCGCGTTAGTTGTTAAATGCAAAGAATAAGATTAAGAATAATCGTCTGGCCACGTCCTGATACACAACTCCCTTCCGATTCCATCAAATTGGCTGCATTATCCTACGTGGCGTCAATCGAGGTTCTGTCTCCGGTTATACTGTTTCAACCTAATTTAAGCCAAAATGTTTTTCTCATTTTACTGTCGTATATGATCTATGCTTACTCGCTTGTCATGAGTCTTTTCAAAATCGTCTGGAATCCATTTCGTTCCAATAGGTTCGTAGATAGAAATTCGATTCAGCAAATTTTTCTGTCAATTTATGTGTTACCCAGTTATCGAGCCTGATTTTATATTTATAGAAACTATTCAAATTTGTATTTTCACCATTGTTTTTTGAAGACTTCCATCAAATTTATCAACGTTTGCTCGATCAGCAGACATCTCGCACGTCTTTATCATCAAAATTTCGAAAATTCCTTATCATTTGCTTTTGAGTTTTCTTTTGAGTTTTCTTAGACGAATTTCCGCCGAATCTTCAACATTTCAATGTTCCGTTTATCCTTAAAGGACCACCGATACGATTATAATCTATGTAATAACGGATGTACAAACTTGCAGAGCAGTATAAAAATTTTGGAGAAAACGTTCAAGCAAACACAACCCAGTCTTAACCTCGCAAGTGTATTGCTTTTATAAAAAAAAAAAAGTATCTTTTGATAGGATTAAGCTTAAAAGTACTAGTAAGCATATCAAGACAGTGTTGAGTTGAATAAGTCTTTTTTTCGTCTTTTTTTTTTTTGTATACTTTTTGTAAACATTTCGCAATTTTTGCTAAATAACACCTCAGTTTAATCCTCTTTTCGAAAGCTTCCTAAGTGCCTTAAGAGAAAAGGCAACATTCTACAAACTATTTTCTGTGAGATATAAACGAAGCGGAAGGCAGTGATTTGATAAGATTAGTTAAAAAGTTAGTTAAGACTCAAGTCTTCCGATATAAAATATAAATGATGCCTTTACTTAAAGTAAAAAAAAAAAAAACATGGTTGTGTATCTCTGTATATTCTCGAATGTGTATATAAATGGTTTGCAAATGAAACGAATATTGTGTGTAAACGGAATATGTGCATATTTCAGGGGTAAACGAAAAAACGAAACTGAAATCTTTAACAAAAACACACAAGCGTTTATCGATGCGAATGTGTAAATGTTTGTTAGTATATCCTTTAATAACGGTATCATAATCCGAAAGAAGAGTGCAAACTTAGCGAAATTAAAATTTTTTAGGTGCCTTTGTACGAAAAAACGGGAACATTTTTTGTGGCGATTTTCTCTTCGTTCCTTTAGAGGTTAAACGTTCAGTTTGGGTTTTCTTTATGCACAGAATTTAAGCGCAAATAAAACGAACAAAGAAGGAAAAATTAATTCAAAAAAGAAATAACCGAAGTATATGTGTGTATACATTACACACATCTATATATATATACATATATATGAGAAATTTATGAAACTCAGTAAAAACTTTGTTACGCTTGTCCTTGCAACGTTAACGTAAAATGAATATGCGGTTATTTCTATCCTTTTAAGTAAAAAAATAGGGATACGCTAGTGTTGAGGTAATAAGAAGAAAAAATGTTTGGGTTTGTTAGTGTGTTCATAAAAAGAATCATATAAATCAGAGTTGGAAAAAAGAAACAAAATGCGGACAAAAGACATGTTATAATAGTCAACTTGAAGCGATTACTTGGTCCGCACCATTTATTGTTAAAATGTATATCATAAAACCATTTCTGAACATTGGTAAAAAGAATTATGATAAAAATTTACAGGATTTAAATAGTAAAATAAAATATGTTATAGTGAAAGATGTTATGTACGAGCTTAGGAAAAATTCGGAGGAAATATATGCTTACCTAAAGGTTCATATCGCATAGTCTTCCTCTGTCCATTAAATTTATTTATTTAAATTTCTTGTTTTTTTAAATTATCATATGCTTATCTTGCCAAAAAAATATTTAAACATACATATATGGTGGGTATGTTTGCAAGGGTTGCATATAAATAAAATAAACAGGTTTTTTATGCCTTCAAAGAATTCCTCTCAATGAAGTGAGGAACGGTGTTTATTACAAGGGTGTGAAGATAAATTCAAATTTAATTAGCAAAGGCATTTACTAATAACCTTAACAGAACTCTGTAAAAGTGTTAACATACTATTGTACATCAATTAGCCTCAAGTTTTTGTTGGATTGGGAAGCCTAGTTCGTCCAAATTACGATACTTAGGAGACTTTTGTAAACGGCATATGAATCTATCTAAAACAACCTTTTCAATTATATAAAAAAATTAACCCGTTTCTGTTTTGACTTCCTTTCAATAAATGCTTGAAAATCAATATGTTGACGATAGTCGACCATCCAAAAGTAGTCAAATTTGAGACTCTACCATGGCCAAACTAGAAAATTCTAAACATATTGATCTATATTACTTGAATCTGTATGAAAGTGTCTTTCAAAAAACCGAAGGAAATTTAAATTTCACTTTCCAGAACTATTTTTAAAATTTTTTTGAAATTTGATATTACAACATAACCCGAATATGGAAAAATAATCCTGTATCCATCTGGAAAACCATATTTTCTATTGCGTTTTATCCGTTTATGCATTCCAAGGACCATCTATGATTTACTGAAGACTTCTTCTGTGGGACATAAACTAGAATTTAAAATAAAAAGTTTCGACTTCTTGACGATATAATTTCTAGTATATAGGTCAAAGTAAGATCAACATTTTCAACTGAACTTATTAAAGCCAATAAAAATAATTTCTTTCTGATCTAAAAATACTTCATATCGCTTTGTGAATGTTTAAATTTTTTTTAAATTTAAATTTTTTTTAAAATAATATTAGCAAATACCCGAAATCCTCAATTTATGCTAATTGCGACCATTTCGGAATATTATATAATGTTTTTGTTGTAATGCTTCTAAAAGCACGTTTTAGCATATACGTATTCACACATACCATAACATGTAATGTATATATAAATAGCAAAAAAACTTGTAGTCGAAATAATGGAATAAAATTTGTCTTTGCCACTGTCACAGCGAAATTATGAGCATATATATTCACAAACACGCACATATATGTATATATATATCTATGTATATACATCCTTTACAAGCGAAAGGAGAAAAAAAAAAGCAAAGAGAAAAGTAAGTTAAAAAGTAAGTTATTTAAGGCCGGAAGAAGCACTAAATGAGCATAGTAAACTGAAGACAATCATTAGGATACCCACCCATAATGTATTCGTTCCTGTTTTGCGAACATACTTAAGCATTGTTAGTAAAAGTGTCTTATCTATTTATGCTAACGAAGCACACGCTCATTTAACAGTTAAATGTGAAATTGTACAGACAGTTACTTAAAAACGAACTGGGAGGGAGAGGCGTAGCTCTTTAAAAGCATCACAATACTAAATTTATATAACTTTTTGTTGCAAATAAAAGCATAAAGATAACTTAAAATTCTAAATCAATTCTGTGACTATTGCTTACTCATACATTTGTAGTTTGAGGTATAAAACTTCGAACAATTCTCTAAAATTAAAACTAAAGTTCCTTTGGTTTTGGCGCTGCTTGCAGAAAATGTTGTCAAATAAATTAGAGCGGGCGATGGAGTCCAAACCGACGATTGTAAATATAAAACTTTTTATACAATTGTTTTCCATATGTTTGTGTCAAAATTACCGTTATATTCAAAAATGAAAAGCAAGTCTTACTTTAAAAGTATAAGAAATTTAAATATCAATCGATTTCTTTTATTAGATTTGTACGATTGCCATTTAATATTCGACAGAAATTTCATGTCATTCAATTTAGTCCGATATAACTTTCAAAGTAGCCAACTACTATTAACTCAAAACGACTACTACTAGAGAGTGAGTTCTTTCAGGGTTGGAAAACGAAATATTCAATCGCGTTCATATCAACTGAATACGACATTTGTGAAGGAACATTAATTTGGTTTGTAATGAAAAATTGGCGATTAATTTTGACAGTTTCTTAACTGATGGAATATACTTCAATCATATTCCTTATGAAATGTTTGATTGTCTGGAAGGAACAATGGAGAAAACGGGTTCGATTCATCTTTAAATATTGGCTGTTAAAATCGTCTATCAACAATAATTTTTAGATCATCAGTCATTTACAAACGACGCCTTTTTTTAAAAGACTTGCTTTGTTTTAGGAGAAGTCGGGAAAGCAAAGCAGACAACTGCAAATCGCTTTTTTATTATTGACTAGCATGTCATTGATTTTAACGCTACTATATGAAATAGAAACCTCTTGGCATTTTTCTTAACAGATGGCGTCGAGGTTTTGATTAACATTATGTATCATTTCGTAGGAGTCCTGCATCATGACGTGCTCCAAGCTCGCCAGAGGATTGATTCAACTCTGTGTTGTGTTAATACGATCGAAAGCGCAATTGAAGTAAAGTGAAAGGCATCGCCGTCCGTCACAACAATACCATACTGCACACATCTTTAATGATCTTTAATGACCAAAAAATAAGAAAATTTGTCTGAAAAGTTCTAATGCATTCGCCGCACAGCCCGGTTGTTGATCGGTCCCAATCGCCTTACTTAATGTAAAGCTGGCTTCAAAATAGGACTGAAAATGAATACTTGGTTCAGTTTTTTGTTGAGAAATCACGAAAGTTTTATTGTGACGCCACAACGATTTTACCAGGAAAATGGCAGAAATATATCCACCAAAAGTACCACGCATATGTAGTTTAATGAAATTCATTCAAAATATAAGAAAATGCGTTTCAATTTTGATGAGAAAATGCCACATTCTATTTTTTATCTCATATTTTCGTTATTGATTGAGTTTAATGATATCTCCGGGCATTGCCTTTCTCCAACCGTTTGTTTACCATCTTTCGTTTCTATAGCCATTCACAGAAAGTAAGGAATATTTTCATTTCCTCATTCGTCACAAAGTATATATATTTTCGATCATGTTCAAATTTAGAATCGATTTAAGCATGTTCGTCGCTCCGTCTGTCCGTTTGTGTAATGTGTATGGTAGACATTCTCCTGGCTGTAAAAATAAAAATATCGGCTCAAAATTTGGTAGAAACATTGAAAGTTCTCTCATGCAGGTTGGTATTGAAAATGGTTCAAGTAGGTCAAAGGACACGGCCAAGGTAGCAACGTAGACTGATCTGACTGACATCTATTTTCGAGCGCAAAAAAAATTGGGTCTTTTGTTTATTATACTCACTCATAAACCATAGCAGACAGACCTACAACAATTAGCACATTTATTAAGCTAACTGTCCTCCTAGGACTAGCACGGAAATGGAAAAACTTGACTACGCCCAATCGATATAATAAAATATCGGAAATTAATATTTTTTGTGAAAATGTTTGTAATTCCAAGAAAGATATTTGAGAATAGATATGAAGTACATTTATTCCTGATCAGTACGAAATTCGGAATCTATCTAGACATTTCCGTTTGCCCATCTGCCCATCTGTCTATCCGGTTATCTGCGTAATGTATGTGGTCTTCTGGTCGTAAAAAATTAAGATATCACCTTCAAATTTGAAAGAAACATTTCATATACATTGCTATTGAGAATGGGCCATGCCTACAGTATAAAATAAGCTAAAAACATGTCCATTTTTTTGCTACTTTGCTCAATGTTTGTAGACTTCAAAATGAAAATTTCCGCACTATTTTATAAATATATAAAAAAAATGTTCCACGTCCACCTATTAAAATTTGGTTTTTGGTGAATATAAAAATGTTATTTTCTTACTTGTTATTATTATTATTATTATTATTATTACAATTTATTTAGATCAACGAAATAAGTTCTTGGACTAAAAAAAAACAGTAAGCACTAACAACTCAGTCTATCAACTACACTTTTTTTCCAATTTATGTAACGATTGTAACCTTTATAGAGTGCTATTTTTTCCATTACAACACTTTGCTTTCATTTTCAATACGTTCGCCCTAGAAATTTCATTTTTTAAACAAAATTTAATAAAAGTTTTTCCATCCAATAAATTTATTCATTTTGAAAATTCACCGACAACAATTTCTAGCGATTGTAAGAGACGTTCTAATTTATAAAATAAACGTCAAATAAAGTGAGACATCTGTCAAGTGTTAATGACAGTGGCACTAATCTTACAAAAAAAAATGTTTCACGTTTTGTTATTTAAATCGTATTTGCGTTTGAAGTAGAACTCTTTCCATTTCTATCTCTGAACATAGTACTATTTTATGTTTTAGCAGTGGACTCTTGCCATTCAAATGAAGAGCAAATTTCACAAAACAACATTTGAAATATATGTGAAGATGAAAATTCGAAATTTATCAATTCTAGAAGAAATAAATTTGCTGGACATATATTGTTATATACGTGAACGCCTGCTTTGAAGCTTAATCTCACTGTGTACTTAAACACGGGACTATTTTCAGCAAAGGATAGTCTGCGTATCTCAGTCTTCGGAGTAATCGCAATGGGCAGCCGCAATTACCAAGGTACCAGAACAAACGCTCACTGGGTATAGTCCAAGACTTCCCTAATCAGAGGGTTATAAATCCAAGTCTTTTTCCAATAACCACCTCGACACTCTCCGAAAGGCTGCACCAGCCATCAGGCAACAAAGCATTCTCTAAGTTTGTTGATGTAGCCAACATGGGCTTTCTCATTTGGGCACCTGATCCCCGAGAAATTAATTATTCGCTTTACTTTTTCTGCACTACACGGAAGCGAACTTCCCCCACCTTATTTTAAGGATTATTGTGTTTCTTGTGCTCCCAGATCAGTTATTATCCCAATCAATCATAGATAAGTAATAGGGTTATTGAGATCTTTCGGAAAGAGAAGTCATCTAAAATAGAACAACCCTCAATCGTTCTTTCTTCAGTCCGAAAAATATCCGGATATCGGCGGTTGGAACCTTGACGACGATAATCTCGTTTTATCTACCTGCTACCAACCATTAACAATCATTGTTGTAAGTATTCTCTTTTTAAAATGTTGAGACAGCCAAACGCCAATTTTTATGGCCATTAGCCATCAAATGTTTGCTTGGTAGAATGAAAATTCATTTTACATGAATTGAGATTTTGTATTCTCCCTCTGCGTACAATAATAGACATATTGGTGATAATTGTTATAGTAACGCTAGTAGAACATTTTATTCACTCAACAGTACACACAAACACTGTTTCAATTTTAAAGTACATTCAACTTTTCAAACAACTAAATAGTAAATTTGAAATCAAAGTGAGACAGATTCGTGCCAATTTTATAGGTTTTATGATGATGATATTCTTTTTTTTTTCAATTCACAAAGCTTTTAAAATTAAATCAGGCTTTTTCCTAATATGTCAAAATGTCAAAAAAAAGGCAGATACGCAGACTTACGTATATAAGCTTAACACAATGGACTTGTAGTCTTATGTTGAACAAAAATTAAAATTATAAACTTTGCATGCTACATGGAAAAATTACTCTACAAATACAATTGAAAATAGAACAAAAAATGTGAAATGTAACGAAAAGAAATGTACGAATACATAGTTTATTATTATATGTAAATAAATAAAACAAAAGAGTGCGCAGCCCTCACATGAACTTTATTATTTAAAATAAAAAAAAAAGAACAAAAAATTTAATATAAAGCCTTAGAATAATCTATTTAACAAGTCTTTCTCCTATAACATAATATAAAAGCAGAAGTTAACCAACAAAATTTATTTAAATTTTGAAAAAAAGGTTAATTTATTGCAACTCTCTCATACAAGAAAATGAAATCCTGAACGAACTTAAACCTTAAAATGTTTGTTTTATTTAAAAAAAAAAACGTTAGGAAAGAGGAAATGATAAACTTCTGGAAATAGAGCTACTTAAGCATGACAAGCTGAACATCGGATGTGAAAAAATTAAAATTCGACATTAAATATATAAGATATACCGACTGGCAGAGGGTCCTCGAAGAACAGCGTTCAGATGAGTATCTTTTTCGTCGCATTTTCTTCAGTGATGAGGCTGATTTTTTTGCCAGATAAATATGTCAATAAGCAAAATCGTCGCATCTGGGACATTGAAAATCCACAAGTAACTATTGAAAAAACTTTGCATTCCTAAAAGGTCATTGTATGATGTGGCATTTAAAACTGACGAGGATGTGCCATTAATTAACCACCAATTCTGATTGCTACAACTACACAGTTAACAATTTTTTAGGCGTGAATTTCAATTGGTTTGAAGAGGACGGTGCCACCAGACACAACAAGTTCCGTGAAAAATTTCCCGGACGTGTAATTTCACTTTTTGGTGCTGTGAAATGTGGTCATCAAGATCACGCCATTTCTAACCGCGAGATTTTCTTTTGCGGGAAGGACATTTCAGTGATGTTCTATTCCATAAACAATGACAAAGCAAATTTTTCAAAAAAATTGTTTCAAATTTTAATCACAAACATGTTTTACGTTTAATTTCGTAATCACAAAATTGATCTCTCTTCGTAAGAAAGATGAACTTATTATGGAATAAAACTTCATGTTGCTAGGTCAAGTTCTCATAATAAAGACTTCATTAGCAATGACTTTCCAAACTATAAATTTCAACGACATCACACTTCAAATTTAATTAGGTTGCGTTTAGAACACATTGAAGTCATTCATCAACACTATATTGATATGCTCCTTCTGAAGTGTAACTAATAATTATCTTGTTCGTCTCAAGGATTCTCGTCCACTCTTACTTAAATTTAAGAACTACATCAAATCATACTCCAATCATTTCCAATATGTTAAATTTTCTAAAACAATCAAAGTTTATAAATAATATTTAAATTTTTTCTTATAGTACACACAATAGTATTTAATTTATAAGAGGATTACAAGCCCTTTTGCCAAAGTCTCCTGTCTTTTTTAAGATTATAGCTTTAATTATAAGTTAATTATTAAAATAAATAAATAAAATTAACTTCAAATTGTATTCCCTCTATACAGAGATGTGGTTACTATGGCAATGCTAATGCACCTAACTAAGCTGCCGGTTACACTTACGTAGTAATTATCTGTATATATATATATATATATACATTTTGTTATCCTTTATTAGCTTACATGGAACGAATTACATTCAACTAATTTATGTAAGTGAATTACATTTAAAGTACAAAGTACAAAGCGCTAATTCATCATTCATTTCATTATGCAGCTCGTGAAGATACCAACATAGAATTTTAAATTTATTTATAAAACTTACAATAAAAGAAAAGAATCTTTTATACAGTTTCAGTAAAGTTTCGGACGTTACACAATTATATTCCATATTCACTCAAGGAGCACGTACTGTGTAGTGAATAGCTCACAGTACTCCCGGAAATTTTTTATTTACTGTGAGCTTTTTTAAATTACATAAATGAGAAAGAGAATTAGACTCGATTTCGTGTACATTTTTGCATGATACCTCCAAGAGATGTGCTCATATTCCATGTAATAATATACTGAAATCATACTATCTAAAAAAAAGTCTAAGTTAATTTGCTCAAGGAACGTGAAACGTGGAAACGATAGGGGCGTAACATAACGTTCGTTAGTTTTTAAATTTTCCAACTATTGTGATGGAATTACACCTAAGGAGAATAGTCGGGAAAAATTTGGGACAAAGTTCCTGCATGTTTCCTCGTTCATAAGCAAATAAAAGTTATATCGAAATCGATTTCGTCTGCTTAAAAGATTAGCAATCAACGATTTTTTATACTTTTGTTTTTTTCTGTGATCTCTTTCGACGAATAATATGCATTAAGAACAAAGTTCATAGCAAATGTTATTACGGTAAGTATTTCTAAGTGTTTTGTAGGAGTTTAATGGTAAAAGAAAGTTCTCGACAGAAGGAAAACATAAAAGTACACAGAGTTAACATATCTCTCATATACTTGACTTTACATTTAGTTTCTATGTTCAAGGATGCGCACATTTAGTTCAGTTTAGTTGTGATGTTTATTTTATAAAAATTCATGAATTTATGAAGTTCTCATCATTCATGGAAATGTAATTTTTCTGAAAAAAAAATTCATCTTTCAAGCAGCAAAGCAAATTTGAAAACAAAAACATGGACGGACCTTATTTATAAAGTCAGAAGAGAAGGACTGTGTAATTTAAAGCAAACATCTTAAGTGAACATATATTGAATTTTTAACTTGAGGAGAAGGACGCTTATAAAAACATTCGGAAAGCAATATTTGATAAAGAAGAAAAAAGAAATGAACGCATAAAATATAAGAGAATTTTACAGGGCTGCATAAATAATATTATGCTTTCTTTAATTATTACGAGTCTTTGTTGAATTTAAAATAAGAAAAAATAGCAAAAATTAAAAATTATACTCACTTTAAAGCGAATTACTACCATTAGCCGATACGTTGCATAATATTATTACGTAAAATGCTCTTTTCGATTTTACATTCTTTGTCCTAATATTTCTCAGATAGGTTAATACCATTCGATTGTGAATTTACAATGGCGACGATTGTCATGTAGATTTATTTTTTCGTAAAAATATTTCATTATTATTAACCCTTCGCTCACTCGAGGACTCCGCTATGGGACAAAGAAAAATCATAAAAACTATTGTGTACGAAAATATATTATAGCATTTGTATCCATAATCAATTAAAAAACAATACGGTTGTGAAAATAATTTCCAATTTAACTAGAAAAGACATTTACCAATAACATTAACTATTATTAGCTGTGTAAAATGATTAACATAGATCTGTAAAACAATTAGCTGCAAATTATGATACTTAGAAGATTTTTGTAAGTACCATATGAATCTATATGAATCAACCTTTAAAATTATATAAAAAAGTAATCAGTTGCTTTAATTTTCTTTCAATAAATTCTTGAAAATCGATATGTTGACGGCAGTCAACCATCGCAAAAATAGTCGAAACCTTAGACCGTAGTGCGGCCAAGCTAAAAAATTCCAAAAATGTTGGCCTATATCACTTGAATCTGTATGAAAATACTTTTCAAACAAGCTAACCAAATTTAAATTCCGTTTTCTAGAACTATTATTAATAATTTTTTGAAATTTGCTACCATAATGCGAGTTGCTTCGAGTTGCTGGTAATATGCATGAAAAAAAACTTCGAGTGCAAAGGGTTAATATTAATTAAGAACCGTCTGTCGATCATTTTCAATCAATGTCTACTATAAGTTATGAATTACATTTTTTGATTTTGCTCCAAATCAGATAGTTTTTAAAGCCAAACAATATAAGGTCATTAAATAAAAATACATGCGTCAAATTTCATATCTCCGTTTCAAGGACCCTCATAGGCGGACTGGCTTATAAAATCTTGTACCAATCAAAGATATATGTATTATTTATGCAGTTTGTGATTCATACCTTTATAAATAGTGCAACAATCTAATGTATTTCTGTAATTGGCTGATAAAAAGTCTAAGTAATAGTAAGTAAACAAAGTAATTACAAGCCTTACAAAGCTCTCTCTGAACGAAATGTACTGAAATTGTTGGCGTATTTCGAAGTCTCCAGAATATTTAAGTATTAAACACGCCTTTGTTCGTCCTTAAACTTATTTTGGTTAACTTGGCCAGTAATTTTCATGATAACAAACGTTTGGCGTGGTGAACAATTTAATGGTTTATACTGATACTTAAACTTTAGTGACGAAGCTGTTGTCGTTCAAGGTCGCTTATTAGATCATCTTCATCAACCATGTAAAGGTTCGTTAAAATCGCGATTAAATGTAGAACCGTTAGAGCTACATTTGGAGACTATTTGGTAATAAGCTCTCTGTGATTTGGAATGAAATCTAAACACAAAAAGATATGACAATTTTTTCCATTTTATTATATAACAAACAGCTATTGAAATCATGACGTTATCGCGCCATTCTTTTGAGTACAAAAGAAAAAACTTATTAAACGCCTTAGGAACTGAACTACTTAAGAACCACTTACGAACTTGCGTAATAAAAACTGAAATAACCTTCAAAGCAACTCATAATTTGAAAGTAGACGATTCCTTTAGGATTAAATCAGACCGGCCTACTTCACTGCCACTCATTCATAAACGTACCACACCATAAATTAGTTTGATTTTTGGTTTTTTTTTGCCCGTGAAGCTATCATTTCATACATATGTTTTCAATTGAAGAAAAGTTCTGATATTAAAAATGAAAAAACATGAAAAAACATTCAGAATATTACAACGAATCTCCGATTTAACCGATTTAATTGATTTTAATTTAAATTGATTGATTTTATTCAACATATATTCAATCGAGAGTCGCTGCTTTTCAACAATTAACACATGCCATGGAATGTAACAATTATGCCATTTTTGGACATATTTCAAATATATTTTTTTTACATTTTTTTTTTCCTTATCTCTTTATTTTACAATTTTTATTTGGTCTTGAAATAAAATACATATATATACATCCAATTATATATAATAAAATTATCAAATCAAATTATTTCTCAGCATGGTTTCTTCCCAATGAAATTTTTAGTGTTATTTCTTGTTTAGATCACAAATTTAATTATATAATTTTAATTGTATTCTCACACATTTTGATGACTTCTGTCTACCAACAATTTCAATATCGCTTCTAATTAAATCATATGTTCAATCAGTAAACCTCTTTTAATATTTTTTTGGTTGAAAATTGTATGCATTTTTTAAAGATCTATTCATTAAAATATACAAACGAAATATTAAGAGTTTTAATGAAATATTTTTGTTTATTTTCATCAATGACCTTTGAATTAATCGCTATTAAAGTACTTTCATCTGGCTTGAAAACAAGAGTTATCACGATTAACAAAACGCGAAACTTTCTTTTATACATTCGCCAATAAGAGAGTATAGCAACATACATACGCAGTTTAGTTTTTTTCCATAGTTTTTATAACAAAAAAACGGGAAATGACGTATTCTCTACTTCGTTATATATGTGGAAGCTTTTCGAATCCATCATACACATCCGGAAAAACCTTTACTTTCAAATTACTTTTATATAGGAAAGTTAACGCTACTTTTTTTATCTCTTTCCATAGGTTTGCTCACTCTAAATAGCGTATGTATGATTAACGAGCAAAACCACTGTAAGTAACAGCAAAAAGAACATTTTTTTAACAATTTTTTTTTGGATGGAAAGAAAGATAATAGAGGAATAATGAATCGTGGAAACTATTTTTGAAAAACCTATAAAAGTTTTTTTTAGCTCGTTCGAAAGGTATTTTCATGCAGATTTCAATTATATATATGAATATTGCTGACATTTTCTTTTTTTCAATTTTAAAAAATTATTAAAAATAGTTCTGAAAAGAGACTTCAAATTTTTTTGGCTGGTCCGAAAATTATTTTCATGCAGATTGCCGCATAATTGAAAAAATGAGCTATATTTTCTAATTTGGCCGTATTATAGCCTCAAAGTTGACCATTTCTCCATAGCGGTTTATGCCAAGACACCAAATTTCAAAAATTTATTAAAAATAGTTCTGGAAAGAAACATTCAAATTTTTTAACTCGTTCGAAAGGCATTTTCATCTAGATTGACGTATCGTTAATGAAAACAAATGCCATTTTCTAGTTTAGGCGTCAAGAGTTTTCTTAATAGAATATTTTACTACGGTCGGTCGCCTTCAACATTTCATTGTACAAGAATATATTAAAATGACTTCAGTCAAGGTACAGTTTAGTTTTTTACATCATTTCAAAGATAGTTTCATATCGATTCATGTGTTCTTTAGCGTCCTCAGTTTCTCTATTTGGAGTGATTAGGCTATGGCTGGAAGCCAACACTATAATAGAGCTAAGTCATAGCGTTTACTGAGTTATGTAAGGACGTTTACTTAGCTCTATCAATGTAGCCGATAAATGGCTTTGTTAGTTAAGTTCGAATTCTTTTATATATGTCAGATAGCAGCAAAGTCTGATTTTTAGTACTTTATGAAGGAAATCATTGAAGAATGAAAAGATCCTTGACAGAAGAAGTAAATTTGTTAAATTTAAATCAGAGTAGAAATCCCATGGGAAAAATGCTTTTATTTGGAAAGAAGTTGTAATTTTTTATGTGTTGTCAGGAAAGTAAATAGAAAATCCTATTAAACGAAGCAATGTAGGGTATTGAACAGTCGGTCTTGCCCGACTGTAACATTTTTATTTGCTTTATAATAATGTTTAATTAATTAATGTTTAAATTAACTTGTTAAAATTCATCTACGTGCTTCGCTAGAGAAGATATCGTAAAAAGTGTGAACGAAAAAGCAGTAATGTTAGAAGTCATTTTGAAAAAATGTGTTTCGAGAAAAAGGCGGTTGAAATGCCCTTCTATATTCAAATATTACTCATTTCTTTCCCTTACAAATTTTATGCCGGAGTCCGTCGTTTCCGCTGCATCTGTCAAAGATGCAATCGCACATTTTACACCTTAAACGTAACGAAATGAAACAGAAAACGGAGAAGAAAATTTATTATTTATAGTTAACATTAAAATCTCCAATGCACACTTCATTACATAGAAGCACTAGCACTGACGCCTTTCTATCGCTCGCAATCTCATATCCACTTAATGGTGTTCTAGATGAAGTTACATCTACCGATCTTTGTTTGAAAATGCTCTTTATGGAAAATGGAGCAAAAATTTTCTGAAGACATCTATTGGCTTATTAAAGAAATTGGAAATTAACCGCACATGTTGGGGACGGGGTCAATACTATTCATGCTTCACATATTACCGAACAAAAGTCTTTTATATACATTATATACATATCTGAACAAGCAGTTAATCAAAATAATTGCCATTAAAGGTTATATAAAAAAATTTATAAAATCGCGGGATGACACGATGTAAAAATCAAGATGAGCTGAGTGAAAGCCGTGTAAAAATAGAATTAAGTGTACGTATCATTATTTCACATAGCTGTGTGTTATTACCCAAACAATTTTTAGAGACAAGTAGGTCGCGACATCACAAAATGTTACTTTCGACTTTCGGTGTAATTAAAAATTCTCTTTTTTATTTTAAAATATTCCTTTACATGATCGACTGAATCCAAGTAGCAGTGTTCTTCGTTAAGAAATTTTTGGTAGTTTTAATTCAAAACTTTTTTAATTTAACTGAAGTAAAAATTTCGTAGTTTATTAATTTGATGGCGTTGTTGTCTATTAAACATAGAAATAAAAATCACATTGCATGTTAACTCACTATCAATATCATTTTACAGTTCTGATTCTCGTTAAGATGCGCATTTGATTAGTAGCATGGATTTGTTTTTGACGAACTGTCTGCACATTTAGCCTTGTTGACGTTCTTGTTTCGATTTTCTGTCACTCATCAATTTTGGTTATTACACCTTTTAGGAAAATTCATATAATAAAAGTTTCATAAAAGTATTTTACATAATTTTATATTTTTTTCATAGTATCAAGCGGTCGTAAACCATCGCGCACACATCTGTTCGAACATGGCGGCCTTCATTCACATCAAGAATATAACAATGTTGCGGTTTTGCTCCACGAATAAAAAATGAGAAACAAAATATCGACATAGATTTACTCGTAGACTTTGTACTTGAGCATACGCACACGCACACGCATACGCACACTTAAACAATCACCTACTTTTTAAAATAATTCACCACAATAGCACACATAGCCGTAGAGTCATCAGGAAGTTGATGTATTTTTTTTATGTTGTTGTTGTTTATCTTTTCGGAATGCTCGGTATGATCCTTCGAATTATAAATAGTATAATAATCACTTAAATAAGCGACAATTAAGCACAACCCAGGGTATTAATTTTGAAATACATTCTCACCCCCTAATTCTGACTATGTTCGTGTTCTTCGAAACTAATCCGTGTTCGCGTTGTCAACGTATCCACTGAGCCCGTTTGACTGAAGGCGCCATGAATAAGTTTATGTAAAATACCAAAATACATCAGTATGCCGCCACAAAATGTCAGCTGAGCACTTTCCTGTCACTTTTTAGTTTTTCTCTTCTTTTACAAAAAATTGAGAGAAAAATAGGGAAGTTTGAATTCTTTCATTTGCTTAATGCGCATGTTTTTTACCATTCTCTTCTTTTTGCCCCAGAGTAGCGCAGACTTTCTTATGTCAAAATTGTCGTTCTCTTATATTCTTTGAAAACATATTTTGACTTTTGTGCCAAATTAAACGTTGTATGCTCAATTGTTAGCCACCAATTAGACGACCAAACTCAACCGCCTTAAGAAATAAAGGATTATTTAATTCAAAGAGCAAATGCATAAATATTTTTCAAAAATTATTATAGATTCATAAATCTAGGATTGTTGTGCAAATTTGTAAGGTCTAGTCGTTCTCTTTAAAATTATTTAGATTTTGGTTCGTTTAGAACGTTTCATTTGGTTGATAAAAAACAAAAGTCGCCGGTTAAAAACTACTCATTGGATTAGAATTAAGAGTTAAAATAAATCAATCAAAATTAGGTGTTGCTTTCCATTAATCTCACATAAGGCTCATATATTGCTCTCTAAATTAATTTCAACTTTTATTATTTTAGAATGAAAAGATATAGAATATTCATTAATGTATATTACAACAAACAATTTAGCATATGACCTCGAAGTCTTCTACTGAAATTTTGAAATCCTCAAACGAGTGAAGCAGGAAGTGCTTACTAGCATCGACTTCATAGAATATTGCAGATGAATAAAATTGTTTCTTGAAATTTAAATTCTAAGCATTGCATTAAATTTAAAAACATGTTGATCCGATCTATGAGTACTCTACAATTACCTAAAAATCTATAAGTGCCTAACGGATTTAAAATTATATACGAATATGTGCTGAGAGAATATAGTTGTCCTTCTGTTTATGTCACAAAAAGAATGAAAAATTTGTTTAACCGTAAGAAAATATTGCACGAACTTCATTATTACAAATTTGACTTTTAATAGCGGCACCACCAGTGGAATTGATATGTGACCGGTTAGCAGTAAAAAACAAATACTCCTTTGTATGTAGAAAAGATTAACATTTGTTTGCTAAGCAAACAGGAAACTGAATATAAGTTAACAATGATATAAATTTCACTGTTTTCAACGTAGTTCTGAGTTCAGACGGCGGTAACAAAAAAGACCTAAACCTTTATGTAAATGAGATGCCTATCCTTAATATAAATAAATAGAAAACTGTTTTTTTTATTTCAATCAATCAAAAAACAACACGCACGTAGAGGGAAAATGAATAGTAACTTCTTTACATAAGCGGGGAAAATTAAACAGCAAGAGATTGTAAGACTATATAAGTGAATACATGAATTGGGTACTTTTTGATGGTTTTGTTAACGTGACGGAAATAGCGCTGTTACATTAGCAGCTATTTGGCTGCTTGCGCTGCTATATTAGCAGACATTTGATTTATTCGTGTTATGGGTATGGGTAAAAACTGTGTTAAAAATTTCTGTTAAGTTAAAGATTTCTTGATACAACGTCACATCGATCATATCGAACATTTCCAAAGAAGATGTTTAGATACATAGATCCAAGAATTTTAAATCAATAATCAATAAGTAAAAGACAAGTATCAAAAAAGAATAAAGTAATCTTAATCGACTATATTTGATATTGAATGATAATATCGTAAGTTCGGCTTAAGTCGAACTTCCCGGTTTGGGGATGAGTAAGAAGTTCAACTAATTTCCGATCTCTTCGGTTTGCATCGACAAGCGTGAATGGACCTGTTTAGAGTCTGGTCCAGTTTGGTGAATATCAGAATAATCGTAACCGTGACTTATAGGAGAGTCTTGTTTAGTGTCTACTACTAATAAAATTAGAAAGCGATAATCAAAAACTTAATTAATTAAAGTGGTTAAGTTGAATAGGAAACGATCGTATAGAGTCCATACTCATAAATCGGTGGGATAAAGTTAATGAGTTTAAAGGTTAAGTCAAGTAAAAGCAAATAATTCAATTCATTGACACTGTACGTAACAGAATTAATAAAATAGTCTTATAAAGTTATTGAAAGGTACGTGCGACGATTCCACTGAGGTTTGCGCCGAATGTATCTCATGCTGGTCAGTCACTTTTTTTTAAGAGTTTCTCAAGAACACATAAATAGTCTTGAGAGTAATACCATACAAAAGTTTGTCGTCATTTTTTATTAAAAAAAACTATCATCACTTTTCATACAGAAATTTATTACAAAATATGTAAATATCGTCATCTACACGCGCGCGCGACAGATTATTGCATACATGTAAGCGTAATTGATCTGAAAGCAGACTTAAGTAATCAAATTGGAATTGATAATTATTAATAGTAATCGTTTAATATTAACAAGAAGAAAAATTTTTGAGAAAGTGGGTCAATGGTAAAACATTCCAATATCGCGAGCTGCACAAACAATACGTAAACGTTCGGTCAGAAAGCTAGAAATATTTAATATTAATATAAAACGGTTCTTGCTCGACCTAAAAATTGTATTCGTTGAATCAAAACCTTTGGCTATGAAGATGTAATCATTTCGCAAGGATGAAGTTTATCTAAAGAAAAAGAAGACGAATTATTTTAAAAAGGCAAGAATGAAACGATCTACCTGTTTAACATTAAAAATGAAATGCCGTTGGAAATACGTTGAAGGTTATCCAAATTGTTGGGCAGCCAGCAGGAAAAACCTTCAAAAATGAGTAAATAACCAAATAACTTATAATAGTTAGAGGTTTGCCCTCTTTATAATACTTACAGAATCGGCTGCCGGATCGACCAAGTAAGTGTTTTTATTATACATGTTCGAGAGTACCCGAAACGAGTTGTGAAGCTTGTAATTGGTAGAGCAATGGGGTTGATACTTCGTGAATCTGCCTGTCATGCTGAAGAGAACACCGGAAGCAGAGAAGGCGAGGAAATTAAGTCTTTAACCAACATTGATATAAACACTACTCCTAACGTTTCACGTCTCTTTTCAAGTGTAGCCAGATCAATAAGCTGTAGCCTGTTAGCATAGTGTGGTTACACCCAAAGCGGAAAAGGTAAAAAGTTTCTTTGTACCGATTCAATTCAACCGATATGGATCATATTAACTAGATAACCAAACCACCGCAGCAAATACAAGAGTTCGCCTAACAAGTGCCATATATAATCTTTTAGTGATATAAGTGTCACAAAATTCCTTTGACCAATCTTTTGGTGATGTAAGGGTCACAAAACTCTTTTGACCATCTCTTCATATATCCAAGAATCGATTTCGCTTTATTTAAAACTGATTGAACATGTGAATGAATTCTCTATTTAGAATCCAGTATAACTCCCAAGTCGCAAAAGTTGGTACCATTATCAAGTTTATAGTTGTGAATGTAATAGGTAGAGAGCAACTTGTTGGACCCAAAAAATCACAGAATGCAGCATTTTTTCAGGTTTAGACTCAAATCATTTGATTCACACCACACGATCAGATTACTAATGTCCATCTGAAGAGTCATGATTCCTTCAACTGAATTAAAGGAATGAAATATTTTTATTTCATCAGCAAACATCAAACATTTCGAATGCCTTATATAAATAGGAAGACCATTGAAGAAAAGTGAAAGAGGAGAGGTGTCCAAGATGATCACCTTGGAGAACACCAGAGGGAACCGACATTCTCCGCGATTGACATACATGAAACAAAACCGTTTGTGAGGTCAGTAAAGTATTCTTGAAATGAGTAGGCTATGGAAGGAGAAACACCAGGGCGTCTCAATTCAATGCCTTCGAGAAGGCGGCAGTTTAGCTGAAGACATTGCATTAAATTCACAAAATCAATAGTATAATCACATCACATAATCACTAAACCGGCCTATCAATATCGATGTACGGACTATGGGACGATTTATAACAATTTTAATATAAATTGCAACATTACCCACTTGACTTGATCTTTCGGCTCGAAATAGATGAAACCTATTTCGAATGAATAAGGTATCAAGAAGATCACGTAGAAATCAAGTTTCAGAAGCGTATATCATGGACTGCTCAAAAATATCTCCATTCTGTTTGTTAAATAGACGTTTTAGAAATTTGTTCCAAAAATATTTAATGGATAGAGCGGCGACCCTGATGAGTACCCATCTCCGCGAGAAAATAGTAGCAACAGGTGTTATTCGCGATTTGTACAAACCCTTTTGGAGTGAAAACGTACATTAAAGCTCAACAGTTAAAAGGAAGAAGTCAAAATATAAAAATTAGTATCAACAGGCTGCGGCAATTGCCGCCGATTAAGGCATAGCTTCATTTGGCGCTCCAATGAGGTGTTGCTGAAGATTTATTTCAGTTTTCAAGTATAGTAACTATCATTGTCATGGATCACATTCCAAATATACCAAGAAATCAAAATAAAATTCTGGCACCAACTATTCTTCCAACCAAACGTTTACGCAACTGCGATAACGAATTGCTTCAGATTGTCTGCGGCGACTTATTTTTTATGATTTTTTTTTAAAACGCATTCAGCAGCACAATCTTTATAAACTTAGAATGTAGAACATAGTAATAAAAAAGAGAATAAATAAATAAAAACGACTTTAAATTCTATGTCTCTTTTCATTTCAATGAAAATGTTAATAAATTTAAAATGTATTTACATTTAAAACTTTGTTTCATATCTAACATTTTAGAGATAAAAAGAATTCATAAGTAATAAATTTACGTCTAGAACAATTGTGAAGAGATAGCCTATTTATTCCTTAACTACGATGCCTTTTTTTAAATGAAAAATTTTAAAATAATAAATGAAAATGTTAATAAACTTAAAATGTATTCACATTTAATTTGCGTGGACTCTTTGAAATGTATGTGTATGAAATGTATGCATGAAGCGACTGTATATCCGGGACAGGAATATGTACCATTACAGCCAAATGTTATCCTTTTGTTTGGGATCCTTTTCAAAAAGAGGCCATTTTGTGCATTGACAAACAACAAAGTGTTTTAATATCGGCTCACACTTCAGCCAACAAAAGGGTAGTAGCTGACTATGCTATCGCCAGATCATTGAATGATAAACAGCGAGTGATCTATACAACACCTATTAAACCGTTACCCAATCAAAAATATCGAGAGCATCCTGTTTAATTATGCCGCCTGAGATTTTGCGTAATATATTATATCGCGACAGGAAAATTATGCTCGAAGTGGGATGGGTAGTGTTCGATGAAATTCATTATATGTGTGACTAGGAACGCGGTGTTGTTTGGGAAGAAACATTAATATTGTTGCCCAACAATGTACGATGTGTTTTTGTATCAGCCACTATACCCAATACCTGTCAGTTGGCCGAATGGGTGTCATTTGCATAAGCAGCCATGTCATGAGGTCTTAACCATTGCACTAACCATGGAATATGATCACCGAGTGATGCTATGGGATCCGTGGTTAGAGCGATGCCCATCTAAAACTTCTGCCTTTCTATGGGTCAAGCATCCGGTTGTAATGCAACTCCACATTCTAGTCAGCAAGCTGATTCTTCGTGCGATTTGGGCTAACCACAGCCACCACTAAACCACGAAAAGAGGGACAAAGCCCAAAACGGAGTATTAACAATAGCAATGCATAGAAACGTGGAAACAAGTTTTTACAACATCAAAATATCAGAAGAGCTCCATGCAGTTCTCTCTAAAGTTAGTCCATAGGTTACCGTCACGTATCCAAGAGTATACGGACAAGGAGGATCAAGAAGGGTTTTCCATATCTCGCCTCTCAACACGCCGTCTAGCAAAGCCGCGGTACGCAAACGTGGCCAAGACCACCGCAATCACGGAAGTAAAGAGAGCCGAACTGAAATCAAAGTTACCGTCTGTTCGTCTTGCACTCTTTGCCGCCTAGACTCTGAAACTAGTACAAGGGGCATTCCACCAATACATGTTTCCAGTCTTCTAACGGATTCCCACATATATAGGGGCCTCTTGATTGCATTCAGAGGTCCATGACCTGTAAGTAGGAAACCCAGATGGAGGCCAAAGCGAAAATTTGGATGTTTCTCAAGGCTGAAGTGAAAAGTCAAGCTTCCACTTAAACTCTTATCCCAGCATAATTGCCACACTTTCCTTTTAAATGTTATATAACAATGCAAACAACTGAATCTGCTTCAATTCTATTACATACGAGTGAACAACTTGGGTATGAAGAACACTGTATCACACACTGCCAAAGTAGCATTTTCACCTACATTTCATTTTTAACTTTTTGTAATTGCATAATAAATAATGATTTCGGCAGTATTCCGCGGTCAGTGTGGCATACTAATAGATCTTTTCTATTGATATTTCACTTGAGTCGTTCGTTGCTGAGACTCAACTGAATTGTTCATGCGTTTGGTCATAGTACTTTCTTAACATGGATCTTCAAGACGTTCAAAAGCTGCAATATTTCTTCGCAGAAATTCACACACATCGTTTGGTGGCTTTCGGAACACCAGACATAACAAGAATAAGTATACATAATTTTCATATCATCTCTGATTTTAGATTATACTGGTCTGAAGTCCTCAGCTTTCGCTAATATGGAATGTGGATCAGGAGATTTACGGCTTCCATGTTGTGTATGGTCATATACTCCTAGAAAATCTTCACACATCTTACATGCTGTTGAATTGTTTCGTAGACATACTACATCTACAAAAATGTTATATATTAAATCGTTTTCGAATGCTTTTTCAACACTTACTACTTAAGTATTCCAAAACCAGATATCTTTTCACACGTAGGATTGATTTATCTAAATTCGTAAACACAACTTTAAAATTTTCCATTTAAGTTTACATTGCTTAAATGTTTTTGCTTTTGGTTGTGAAGATTGTTGAGTTGTGAAGTTTTCAAAACAGAGCGACAAATAAAATGCAAAATTAGAGATTTCTATTCCAAAGTGTTCCTAAGTAAGAAAATAACCAAACCCGTTTGAGGAGTTGACCCTTTTCAAAACCGATTTGGCAGCTATAGATTACATACTAAATGTGAATAATTTCAACTAATGTAAAAAACTCAGCATTATACATAATATTATATGGAATGGGTTTTCGTAAAATATTATATGGAATGGGTTTTCGTATAATGTTATATGGAATGGGTTTTCGTATAATATTATATGGAATGGGTTTTCGTATAATATTATATGGAATGTGTTTTCGTAAATATTATACGGAATAGTGCCGCATGTAAGAAAGAAATTGAAATATAAATTAGGTGAAAACATATAGCATACTATCAAATTAAAAAAAAAAAAAGAAAGAGTTGAAATTAACAAAAAAAAATTATATTCAACTAAAAGAAAAGTTATTCATCCCTCCTTATAGATTGATACGATGTATATATGATGATTTCATCAAGTTAGGGACGCATCTTTCATGAGAAAATCCATTAGCCGTCCTCGTAAGTTATTTTGCAATTATGGGTTTTATGGGTTGCCTGAATTTGTTTTGAAATAAATACACTTGTTCATCACAAGGTGAGATTAAACTCCATTTTAAGAAAGAAAACGATCATAAAGCGCTTCTTCTGGAAAATTTAGTGTACTTAGCGTATTAATATATTTTCAGAATAGCAAGACTTTGTTTGGACAACTCTAAAAATACATGTAGTTCCAAAATCATAGTAATGAAAAAGAGTGATAAAATTTTAAGTAATGGAGATTTAATGTAGTGACTTTACTTTAAAAAAAAGTCTTTTAAATCTTTTTCAGACCTTTTGAATATTAAGCTTGAATATTTAAGGTAAGTCGTCGAAAATTGAAAGAAAAATCCCTTCAAGTACGTTGAAGGGAAAATACATTTTGGCTACTTAATTCAATTTGTTTTTTATTGTTAATATTTGAACGACTTCTTAACCGTTGTCTTTCTGTAAATTTTGCGTTTCATAAGCTATTCAAAAATCCGGTTAAATCCAAATAAAATTTCTCTTCAGTTCTGTCTTATTCTTATTAATTGTATTTTAGGAAACCGGTACTTGAAAAATATTTTATAATATGCAAATTATAAATTCTGATTAATAATTTTTTAAAAACTTCATTAGTCATCATATAGTTGCTATTAGTCTTCTGCAGTCATTTACACATACATTTATAATTACCTATACATGTATGTTTATTGAATACATATATTTTATATTTTATATGTTTTTTATATAAAATCATAGGGTGAAGTGGGAAAAGATTAGTTCTCCATTTCCATTTGTGATGCAAGATTTCCATAAATATTGTATGACAAGTTGTTTATTCCAAAAAAAATTCTACAATCTACTACTTATTTATGCGTTTTTGCGCGCTGGTTGCTTGCTCAGCGAGTTGTAGTTATTCGTTTTTTGCGGTTTCAGGTGCTTGTGCCACACTTTCAAAAGTTTCCTTTTGTATCACCCTGTTGCGCTACAAGTGCCTGATACTTTAAGTGCTAAACATAATGAATGCATTTGCATGATGGACGCATACGTTAAAATATAGTTTTTATATGGCAGCTGATGGACTAATCCAATGCAAACTATGTACATATAAATGCCTATATAAAAATCATTGTGTTCAGTGCTTTACACAATTAAAGCTGAAGGGTCAGCATGTTACTTTTGAATTTTACTTGTTTTTTTTTAAATCAACAATTATTATAAGAGAAAATATAATTGTCATGTACCATTATCGCCATAATTCTCGTTGTTATCAATTATTTTGCATTAATATACGCAAGAATGTGAAGCAAACTGCTTGTTTTCCGTTAGTAAAGCACGTAATGTAAACAATAAGAAACGGGCAAAGATTCAATAAAAATAAAATTATACAAAATTTGCGTTAGGTCATAAAATAAATAAAAAATTATTGTGATTATCTTTTAAAAAACAAAAATAAATAATGATTAAAAATTCAAGAGAGAAAGAAAGAAATTGAAATAAAATAATTCCTAATTTAAAAAATAATTCAATTTCGCCGCTGCAGTAAACAACCCATATCTTGACGTTTGTTTAGCTTTGGCTTTTACAGTCGATTTTTCATATAAACGCAACTCTAAAAGAGATTTTTATGGTAACTTTGATTTACTCTCAATACTAAGGCAAATTTGTTCAAAGCGACATCATATTTGCTGTCGCCATATTTCACGGCAGAAAGCGACAGTTTTATGTTTAAATGTTTAAAATATTCCACATACTGCAAATGCACTAAGCATTTTGTTTCGTAGAAATTGTCTTGAAGTCCGTCTTGGTGAAATCCGCACGAGGATTTGCTGGATTTATTTCCGATGATGATTTCTGAAAATGATGAGGCTTTTTTAAGATAAGTAATTAGCTTAACATGATTATTTTCTCAAGGTCGTCAATGCATCACAGTTACCAGCAAGGTGTGAGCTGGCTCTATCGATAGGGTAACGTATTTCTTGTCTTGCTGATAATAATTCGCCGTACTCAGAAATTTAACTGTACAATAAATTCACACTCAGATATAGACCCGAGCTGGGAATGAACTTCTAAACCATTGCAAATATGTAAGAGCTTGACAATAATAACAAACATATTTAATTTAATTTGCGAATCATATGAAGCTTTAAAGACTAAAAGTTAGTTTAGATAAAACGCACGTATTAAGGAGAGTTGATCTGGTAGTAGTAAAGGAATTCGATATTGAGATTATATTGCAAATATTATTTAGAAGGTTAGGAACATTCAAGCCTACGTGCCCTAATAAAGCCGACACTCTTCACAATAATACCTATATTTATTATAATCTAGCTAAGGAAAGATACACCTGAAATAAACCTTCTGTCCTTCACATGTATCCTATATTATATATTATAACACAAATTTCTTCTCCTATAAGCGACTTAAGTTACCACGCAATGAAATAAATAATAATAAATAAGCGAATAATAAAATTTTCTATTTCAAAATGATAGTATGTATTTTATTGTATGCTTGCTAGTTTATCATTAGAACATCATTATACAAATATAAGTAAGTAAGAATATTTTATTCGGTTATGAGCGAATTTTTTATACCCAATACTTTTATTTTGAAAAATAAACAAATTTTATTTTGATACTCTATAATAACGGGCATGCGTGGCTGATTTTTTCCAGTTTTGTGCAGGTATAGCAGAATCGCCCAAAGAATGTACGCATGTACGCCCCATCTATTGCAGTTTATGAGTTATGAACAAAAATGAAATTTTTTTGGTTTTGAAAAAATCTGTTTTCAGCTCACGATATACTCTAGACGTCTCCTTTGACCAGTTTGGCTCATTTAAACTGCAACTCTCACAACGCAAAACTTCCAATGTTCTTGCAGATTTACCGTTGATATCTTAATTTTTGCCATTGACAGAATATTCACTGCAGGCTGAATGGATAAACGTTGCAATTTGATTCTGATTAGGAGTAATAGAAGTGATGTCTGAAATTTCCTTCGTACAAATCTTTCCATTAAAAGATTTCGCGTTTTTGTGATAATATAAAATTATTCCACATTAATAATTGAAGTTTTTAAAAAGTAATTAATTTAAACTTAAATTAATGCAACTATAGTACATTAAAAATTCATTCGCTTAAATCTAAAATAAACACATAAAATTATTCGATCAAGTTTTCCATGCACAGACAACGTTATCAAGCTACTAATTAAAACTGTTCCAGCTTGTATAAGTCGCTACAATTAAACGAGTAAATAAAAGTTTTTATTTGATTCATTTATTTACAATTTTCTTGACTATTTGATTAGTACTCTTGCAATCATCTAACATTCATTACATCATTCAAAATATCGGTGCATACTTATGAAAATTTTTCATTAATATTAACTTACCCTGCGATACTGTTTTCGCACCTATACCATCACTCCAGATTCATTTCATAAGCTGCTTTTAGTCAACATTTTTTTATTTGTATTATTCTGCGACTCTAATTTTTTAAAGTTAAATGTTATTTTCGTACATCAAGAACATTAAGGGTTGGTTGGTATATTTAGGAGGATTATTAGATGAGTGATAATTGATTTTCTTTTTTTTTTGGGACATCGTTGGCTAATGGACTGAGGTTGACAGGTTGAGTGTGTTAGCATTTTGTGAAGTGAATAAAAAGTGACGTAAACTTAACGTTGCAAATTTTGTCTGAAATATGTGGTGGTAAAGTAATGTTCAGATAAATTTCAAAATAAATTTAAAGATTAAAATGTAATATCGATTTAATGCTAATATAAAAATTAAAAGCCCGAATAGGAAAGTCATATTTAATTAAAATGAGAAAGATTTGCTTTCTTAATGAAGAGATCAAAAAGATGAAAAGATTAAGAAGAACTTTCTAATATTAACAAATTTATGTCACCTGAAAATGAGGTGTTTAGTCGATTCTCTTGCATTACACAACTTCATAAATATGAAACGCTGGTTAACACCACCTAAATCATTGTAGTTTAAAAAGGATACATTTCAACATTAAATGCTAAAAATAGCTTGACAGAGTACGCACGCAATATCGAAAATAAAAGCTAAAGTTACACATTTTGACTTTTGCATGACCACTTATATATATTTATTTTAGGTTAACTGTTCAATTAAAGCAAATATAATTCCATTTCAAAAAGATGTGTTAATATTTTCTGCTTTTATTGCGAAAGGAAGAAGCTTTTCGACCTTTAAAACAGAAGGTTTCGAAGCCATCTAATTAATGTACCAAAATTCGATAAATTATATGGCGACAAGGGAAAGAGAGGGACAGAGAAAGGTAAAGACATAGAGGAAGCGAGAGAGAAAGGGAAAGATAAAGTTTGTAAGCGATGGTATAAGAAAAAAGACTGAAAAGAGAAAGTTCAACAACCTTTGTGACGAAGGCACCGCAAATTGCCGATGGCAATTTCTGTTGCTCTAACTCTTCATTAAAGAAAACATAAATTTAATGTTTTATTTTTTTTCTGTTCTTAAGTTTTAATTATTTTAACTAAAAACACACATAATTTGTGTACAAGTTGCTTAGAAAAACATCGTAAACCTGTATTTGATCATTTTTATACATGAAAATCAAAATAAATATAAGCGAAAATGTACAGTATAGACCGAATATTTTGCACCACCATAACCGTACGTATTACCTAGAAATGAAATTTAAAAAATTTTACCTGCAGAATATATATTCAATCAACAAACAACAGGCTTTTTTGGATTTGCGTGAAGGCTTACTTTCATTTCGACTTTAATACATTCCCTGATTTCCTCCAAAAAAAAAAACTAAAAAAACTAAATATTTGTGCTGCCTTTAGTAGTAATTTAGATGAGGAATACGCAATTCGTTGTGTAGCTTGCTGTTGGTTTCTCCCTTACGTTTCTGACATTATTCTCTCTATAGCTTGTTTTAGAAGAGCGACGAATCTTTCTTAATTCATTGCAATTTTTATTCTATTTTGCTTAACGAGTTTTTTCAAAAGAAACAAATTGAAACGAACTGAAAGGAGTTTAAAATTTTACAGGCTGCCAGCAGGAACATCGCTTAAGGTGAGCGCCCGAGAAATGATGAAGAACACATGAAACAGTTTTGGGTAAACGTAGGCTGAAAGTAGACTGCGATCTAGCGGAAATAAAATCATTTCAACAAGTGCTGCATATATACTATAAATTGACTGAATATTTGAATATGGGGAACCAGTGCGCATAAGGTGGATGTTGCTTTTCCTCTGAAGCGAACAAAAAAAGACCCGTGAAAATGTTTCAATCGAATGTTCGTTGATGTGTCATAGCAATGAGCGACCACCTTTAGACATTTAAAAAAAACGGGAGAATTTTAAAACTCCTTCGATTTAATGTTTGTCGGGTGTCGATGGTCTTTTTCCATTGTTTCACAAACGAATCCCATTATTTCACAAACCTGATCCGACAAAACGAAGACAGATCTCTTTGTTGGCAAAGTCATTACATCACGTTCTTTAAATCCACGTGCTGTAATATTTATTTATTATCTCGAAAAAATAAACACAATTAACTGCACGCACTTTGTGAACTTTTTGCAATGTTTGAGTGGTGAACTAAAGAAAAAACGTCTGCATTTGGCGAAAAAGAAAGTATTACTTCATTACTACAATGCTTTAGTTAACCCACCCGTTAGTGCCATGGTTAAATCGTAGAGTCCATCGTTAGAGTCCAGCATGTAAAATAATTTAAAAAATGGCTCGTTATGATGCAATTTTTCATCGAGATGCCTGGAAACCGAAATTAAAAATGAATAAATGGTTATATGGTGGGGTTCCTTGAAAAATTCGCTGAATATATATTTAAACTCGGCATAAGACACACCTTCAAAAGTATCAATGGACATGACATGTTTTCAAAAATTCATTAAAAGTATTCAAAAATGGGTTTAAATACCGAGGAGAACATAAAATAATTGATATCACAGTAAGCATGCAGCGATAGCTGCATATACACTACAAACTACTGTGACTGTAAGCCATAAAATCTTTTTTGCCAGAGTAAGAATTTTAGCAAGAAAAATTGTGCTATTAAGGCAAGTTTTCGAAATGTAGCTTGCTTTGTAGAGATGTATGTGCATAGGTAATAAATGGCTCGAAGGAAAACTCAATGCAGATCAAATATTTATGATCATGCGATGCAACTGAACTTAATACCAAGTAAAACGAAATCGTATCAATAAACTACAGAACAACAACGAACACAACAACGTTTCAGTTTGTTTTGCCAACGTCCTTGAAAACCATTACAGCACAAAAGCTAAGAAGAATATTATACTTATGTTATTTCAATTACACTTATGTTATTACTTTAGCATCTCTACTCTTGCACATTTTCTGTAACTATTATATCCATGGAAATTGGCCTATGGCTCTATAGAGTTACATATAAATAAATACATAAAAAACAAATATATTTTACTTGACTTTAAATTTTGTTTCTTCTATACCCGCAACTAAATTGTCTTTGAAGAAAAATATCTTCAGCTGGCTAAGCCATGGTACGCATATATGCAAAATTTTAGTTATTTTACAAGATAAAGTAAACATCGCCTTTTGCTAAAGCAACTTAAAAAATATCATTATGTGCATCATTGTCAGATATTTGTATCTGGTAAGGCTTACATTTTGTAAAAGAGTTTTGTCAGATATCCAAGCAAAAAATGAAAATAAAATTAGAACATTGAATCAATACAGTGGAAGTGGGATCACGATAATTTTATGCACAGCTAAAGCACAGTAATTATTTTTAAATAAATATCTGCAAATAATAGCTACTTTTTCTTGCTAAAAAAGAAAAAAATTATACAAAATTAAATAATGAAGGGAATGGGGCTATTAAAGAATTTGTTTATACCCATCAGCGAATATAAGGGAACTTTCAAAGACCCAACAAAGTATATATATTTTGGATTAGCATCAAAGTTAAATTCGATTTATCTATGCCCGTCTCTCCTCCTGTCTCTCTGTCCGTTCGTTATGTTTGTGATAAATATTCTCTTGGCTGCAAAAATGAAGATATTGGCTTCGAATTTGGCAGAAACATAGGGAGTTTTAGCATGCAGGTTGGTATTGAAATGGGACACGCCTTCTGTACAATGTAGACTGAGAACAAACGCGTCTCTTTTCGAAAGCAAAACAAAAAGTAGTACTTAGTACTTAAAAACCACAGCAGGTGGTAGATCTATAAAAATTTCCACAAATACTTCGATAACTATCCTGAAGTGTTTGGGCAAAAATGAAAAGGATCGTTCGCGATCACTTAAGTTTGTTTTGTGAAAACGTTTGGTACGTCCGGAAAAAAGCTTCAGAGATCCTATAAAGTGTATAATTTTTTGGTCAGTAGCTTAGTACCTAGACGTGTCCGTCCATGTGTCTGGTCATCTTTCTGATTGCGTATCTGTGGAATGTCTGCAATAACCATTTTTTCGTTCACAAATATTAAGATCTGTAAATCCAATTTGGCAGAAAGATTGAGAGTTACTGGGCGTACTTTGGTACAGACAATACGCCAAATCGGTCAAAGGACACGCTTACAGTGTAATATAATATATATCCGAAAAGACTTCTGCTTTCGACATGTTTTACTCACTACTCATAAACTACATAATAAAAGTATCCACGGTATTCCATAAAAATGAAAAAAGTCTGCCACGCCTATCCAATATTGTAGAATATAGAAATTTCGTTTTTTCGACTGATTTTTAAGGATAAAAGTGCAGCATGATAGTCCTGCTTCGGAACCGGCAAATCTCAAAACTTGCGAAAGTAAAGTTTCGCAGTCAAGGCCTGTTTTGTTGCTATAATTGTTACTTAGATCTCTCAGTAGGTTCTCTGCATTGAAATTGATCGCTTTATAAGATATATCTATTGCTTTCAATTGTTCTAAAATTTCACGTACAGCTAGTTTGGGCATTTGATATTGATACGATATAAATTTCAGTTACTTAAAAAAAATCGTTCAGTGTAAATTACAAAATTAAGACCTGGAGATGAACAAGCAGCATTAGAGGCAAATCATTTTATTCTGTTTTCAGCTACAAAAAAATACAGCTGAAGCTACCGAAATGATCGGAAATGGTCGGTTTTGAGAGAAAGTTAAGAAACAATTGTGTATTGGTTTGCGAATTGGTTTCGTGCAAAAAATATCAGCTTTGAAGACGGTGACAGTTCTGGAGCCCTGCGTAAGGTATTGGATAAAAAAATTTAAAGTTTTGCTAGACGAAAATCTAGCACAGACCTAACAGAAGTTTGCTTGGTCAGTTTGGAATTAGTCGATAAATAATTTCAATTTATGTGCATGCCATGGCAAAGATACAGAAGGAAGAAAGATGAGTTCTTCATGAGCTAACCCAAGAGAACAAAAATCGAACAGTTGACGACTATTCGATTATCTTCGTAAATATTCATGCCCGGTGCTATATGTATCCATTTTTATACTTCGGTGTATAATGAACGAGAGCAGCTTGTAAACAAATGAAGCTTATATCGCATAAATGTCTAAACTATCGAGCCCTAAAATTTCGTGAAAGTTGAATACAATGAAAATAATTAATTTCAATACAGAGAATTTATTGGCCGATCTAATAATTTACTATCAAATTACTCAAACTGATGATCTAAGTATTTTAGCTAAAGTTCGGAAAACATTTTAAATTTAATTACAGAAAATTTGAAAATAACTATAAATTACAAATATATTAAGTAATTGAAAATACAAAATGAAGCAGCTATGTGATGGCAATAAGGAAATATTTTGTTCAATTTCCTTAATTCCCGGATATTATTCGTACAAAATTTGTATGCGTATGAGCATCATTTTTGTGAAGAATTGTCTTTTTTTCTATTAGTTAGACGTGTAGACTGACAGCCCGAAAAGAAATTACAAATTGGAAATGAATGTTAAATTTGAAATCAATACATTGTTGCGAACTTATCATTCAAGCAATAACAATGACTAAGAGTTGTTCCGATGAAGTAATAAATAATGGACGGACAAAGTTTCTGCAATAAGATGAATGTGTAGCATACATTTGTAATATGGCAAAGAGAATATATATTCTGAGGATATGCGCTTGTTATGTGTGTATGTAAGCAGCAGAACGATAATAAAAAATCAATCCTTTGATCGGACATTGGCAATGCATGAGTTAATTGTTGTATTATATAGAAGAGAAAATGATTTAAATTGTTTGTTGCTAATGAACTGTATATAGCATATATAGTAAATTATTTGCATAATCTAATGTCTATAGAACGTTTACAGAGAAATTATTAAAATTAGAGAAAATAGCCCTTTAAATATTAAACAAAAATTGCATGCATTTTAGGCATGCATGCATGCACGCACATTCAAGTATCAGGCAAATATTAAACTTAGAAAATTTCAATGCAAAATGATGTATATAATGCGAAGAATTATATTTATGGCCTCATCAGCATATCCATAAATGTTAAAAGGAAAACAAACCATTTGCATATGGCTTCGTATATATGTGAACGCTTATGCATGGCTATGCGCCGTATACATTTCTTTAATAAAAAGAAAAACAATAAGCAAACGATCGAGTTGAAAAGCAAATTATGTAAGCGTACACCACCTGTCTATGTATGTAACACTATGCCCCTATTCATGTCTTCAATGAAATAAAAAAGCCATTGTTGGAGTTCGTAGTAAACAATAACAAAACCAGAAAAACAGTTCCTTTAATACCAGTCCCTAATTGTCTTATTAATATTGTTTTGTTGAACGAGCAAAAGCGTCTAATGCTTTGGTCAATAAGTAATGAAATTGAATAAGAAAAATCAAACTCTCAATGCAAAGCTTTATTTGTTTCCAGATCTCATTAAATCTGCACTGCCAATGAGTCCGGTGCTAAAGGAATTCATTTAAGAGCATTCCGAACGTCCGTTGAATCATTTATGCATTTCATAAGATCAGTATCACTTTACCCCACTTTATATGACTTGTTTTAAAACTATCGTACCCTCAGAATATTTTCAAACGGTTCTCATTAAATCTGCATTGCCAATGAATATGGTTCTAAGGGAGTTCGTTCCGCGCAAAATACGAGAAAACGAAAACTTTATCCTTCTGGTCAGCCTGCTTCTTTATCATCTGCGCACTTATCGTTTGGGTTCTTAATGTCTGCTTCTTTACGCGCATTATCCTTATCATCTATGGCTTTGCCGTCTGCTGGCTGAAACAACTAATTTCTCTGTGTGGAGAGCTATAGTTACTCTATCAAAATGGCAGAGGACTGAACATCAATGTGCCTGAAACCTTAACTGATTCTGTTTGGTGTGGTAATGACATCTTAGTTTCCATTGAAAGCCAATTAAAACTAGATATCGTTAAAAAAAAAACCGATGAATCACTGATACAATTTATCAACTTTATTACGAAAGAAATGCATAAGATAAATTTACTTTTCAACAGCGAAGGATATTTTGTATGGCAGCAACAAGATTAAGCGGATCCCAATGTAAATTGATTTGCGCAAAAGCACAAAAACGTTATCTATTAAGATTTAATTGATTCAATTCCAGCTGTACGTCAATTTAATAAGAAAAAGTATTTATATCCATGCACTGTAAACTATGAACACTGATATGATTTATATGGAAAATCACCGAATATTGATATCCTAGGAGGTTATTTTCGTAAAAATCTGAAAGCGATGACTTTCCAGAAATACTTTTTAAATAAGAATGTCATGAATATTAAATCTTTTTATACTTATTTTAAATTAAAAATAGGTAGCCTTCCTTGGGTAATCCTTTGCAACTGTTGGACGCGTGCTTGAAACGTGGTTGTCACAAGAACTTTTCCTTTAATGTACTTATATATGTACGTCTGTACTTATATATACTGTATGCATGTAATACTGTAAAGTTTTGATATCCACTTCTTTAAGGAGAGATTTTTTACGTTAGTCGATGAAATTTTTGTCTTATTAATTTTCAGATGAAAGACATTCTGCTATCGTGGTATAAGCAAATGTTTTTCATATTCAAGTTGATGAGGCCTACAATGTTGATCTTAACAAATAATTTTTCATTTTTATTTCAAGACATTTCATATATCATAATTAAAAATCTTTACTAATGTGATGAATTAGTTAACGTAAATCATCATTATCTCTTGCTACCTGTTTAAGGCACCACACGCGCAAACCAAAAAAATGTCGCTAAATTTTTGAATTTGTTTATTTGAAACAACAGTTATAATTAATTCGGTTAAATTTATATTAATGCGTCTGACTTAGAATCAAAACATATCGCTGGCTGCCAAGCTTTTGAATTTTTGCGACGGTTTAGATGCGTAGGTTTACAAACGTCGAATGGCAATATTGAACTATCTACTTCAAGTCCTTTTCTGCTTCGGTTTCTACTTTATTTAGGCAATTTTGGGTAACTTTTTGAAGTCTGAAAATTTAGATGAATTTCTTTACATTAAGAAACAAATGAATGAGTCTATATATACTATATAATCAATAAACAAGTATAGCACAGTAACACGCTGCCGGGTGCATCAGAAGAAAAGAAAAAATTGAAGTTAGTCTACATTTCTAGATAAAGTTTTGAATCCATAATCATTATTCTAATATCATGAGAAATTAAAAAATATTAGATGTATTGCTCTCTCTAAAATATAGATTTTGGAAATATTTAATATATCTATCATTTCAAAAAAAAAAAAAAAAAAAAATATCACTAAATGTTGAATAAACTGAAATTAACGAAAACAGCGATACCACGAAGATCTTTCCAACGTCTGATACTAGAAGAAAAATGTAAATAAATAAGAAGAGTTTAATAAAAATGTCTTATAATAAACAAAAGCCAAGAAATGACCTTCCGCGACCTTCAGTGAAACATCTGTGTTGCAGTTGATTGTTAAGATAAGATAAGTGACAGCAATCTTAAAAGCAAAATCACTAAAAACAATAATCATCTGATGACGACAACAGTTCTGACTTGTGTAGTTTCATTTCTATTCAATTGTAATTTCTTCTTTTGCCTACAAATTACAAATATACTGTTTAGAGTTTTCTGAGTCTTATATAATTGCGTCTCCTCCTTCGTGAAATGATGATGATTTATTTATATGCGACTACGATCGTAACATCATTTTCATTATGAATTAGTCATTTAAGCTTTTAATTGATAAAGGAAAAAATTTCTAATAGTAAATTATACAATAATTACCTTCGATAAAATTTAATTTTTACATCGACCTTTAAAAGATGGTGTGGATGGATACAAGTTTCATCTTAAAAAATATGCAGTAGAGAAAACATTTATCAACTTTTATCAAGTGTTTGCCCCGCTTAGAAAAGCGTACAAAATCTGAAAAATTTGTTTTGATTGAGGTTAGAAGTTGAGGTTAAAAGAAATTAACGCATTTATATGAAAAGTCTAGTGCAAGTATAAAAAATTCTTAAAATCTTATTATAAAAAAAGATATTCTTTATAAAGATATAAAATTTTATAAGTTACAAATATGATTCAATTGATTGACGGGCAAAGGATCGTACCTTCAAAGAGCAGCAACATTTTCATTTCTAACCGATATACGCGTACTCGAAATTCTAATTATGAAAAAGTTGATTTAGTTTAAGTATAATTTTTCCATTAAGTCAAAAAACAATACAGAAAACTCATTACAAGAGATTCCGAGCAATATTTTAATTTCCTGGTACTGAAAATATTTCCTGAATATAATAAAATATTTTTATTATTTATGGTTCTTTACAATTGTATTTTAAATTCACTGTTTTTTTTTTTATATGTTTTTGTTTTTTAAAGGAAAACAATATGACAGAAAGGCCTCACATTACACGATTCTAATAGATCACGACTTATTAACGTTTTTATATAGGCAGGCAATCAGCCACGTTTAATTAAAATCTGAATATTAAATGAACAAAACTAAATAAAACAAATAAGAAAATTATACTCG
Organism: Glossina brevipalpis; assembly: GCA_000671755.1. NCBI lineage: Eukaryota > Metazoa > Arthropoda > Insecta > Diptera > Glossinidae > Glossina > Glossina brevipalpis. Next base: position 2,110,934 of record KK351018.1, read on the forward strand.
GTTACGCCGAATCTTTTATGCCCGTCACTTCTACCTGAAAAAATATTCCAAAAACTTAACATCCATACTCTATAATATTAAGTGGGCGTGGCAGATTTATTCCATTTTTATTGACGAAATTTGATCCCAATACCTTCATGCAACTTGGAAAATTGTTATCGCATACATCACACAGACAAGCAAACAGACAGATAGGAGGATGGAAGGACGGATGTTTCTACTCGAATTCCGAATTTGATTCTCATATATATATATATATATATAATTTATAGGTCTGTCTGCAATTTCCTTCTTGGTGTATACAAACGCTTTTACAAAAAAATTAAATTCCTATACTTCCAATAGTTATATCCAGTGGGTGCGATCGATCCTTTCTAATTTTATATCGATGCAATAAATTAGAAAATTTTTATAGACCTGGCCGTTATAGTTTGTGTATAATAAGTAAAAAATCAAATTTTTTTTTTTCTTAAAAGGAGATGTGTTTTTAAGATACGCTATACGGTGGTTGGATTTGCTGTTCGACCAATTTGGTTCATTTTCAATATCAATCTGCGTGCAAGAACTTCCAATCTTTCTGCCAATGTGTTTATTTTTTTGGACAGGAAAATGTCTATCATAAATATTACGCAGCCAGACACAGGAACAGACTGACATGCTTTAATTACTTCTAAACTGTGCGGGGGTCTCTGAAGCTTCATTCTGGGTGTTGCAAACGATATGACAAAATGAATATCCTTCTGTGGTGAGTACAAGAACTATTCAACCCAACACTAATGTTGTAGTAAGATGAGCCATGACTATGATGCATAGTCTTAGCGTCTTCTGCCGTTTCTTGTATAGAAACAAGAAAGTTATATTCGCTTTTGTTCGAGTCTTTAATAGTACACACCAAAAACCAATGCATGCAAAATATAAAGTAACAATGGATGAAGCACATAAGCGATGTTTTGACTTTTCTTCGATAAAGCTCTTCAAAATACTTGTGCAAGGTTTTATATCAAAAGTTTCTATAAGTGCGGTCTGATTATGTCCCTTTGCGAAATGTTCCAGAAATTTCAGTTTTCTATTCCAATCTTTTTGATAAAAGAAAATTACTTCAACGGGTGACAGATGAAATTCCGCGCCTTTAGATGAAACTCGTTTAGAATGCATTCGTTTATAAGAGAAGTAATGTCTATCTCTCAGGTCTAATTGAGTCTGTTCAAAATCAATTCTTGTTTTTGCCGTTATCTATACGGGTTGGAACCCGCTTGCCTTCTTATAAAAATAAATTGCTGTTAACTGTTAACTGTATCGTCACTCGAGAAACGTAGATTTATCCCATATATTTTCTAGTCAAATTACTATCGATTTGACGGCTTTATTAAATGAGATAAACTTCCATGTTCTTAACTATTCTTCTAGGGGATTCATTTTCAAAAATTCGCAGGCAGTGTAGTTATCATTATTAGCTTTTCTATCCGTCCAGATTCCTTTGTAAAAATCTAAATGATATCTATATGGCCTCTTTGAGTACTATCAGTTCAAATCTCCTTAACCCATTCGAGACGATATTATTTTTGTTTTTAAGACTATTCACAGGAGACAAATCTTTTGCACACAGAATGAGCAAATCGGCTTTTTGGCATTACGTGCACGGTGTGCAATACATTCCGAATAGAGTAATGGGGTTTTGCTTACGTCATATCGAAATTAATATTTAATCTTTACAGTTTCGCATGAATCGCATACAAACTGATTTAAGTTATTATTATTAAAATTATTGGTTGTCAAACTTTTGCATATTTGCAACCGTGTAGCGGTTCATTACTAACTTGGATCTATAGTGGCTGGAGAGTTACCTCTGTGCTAGATATGTCAAAACATTTTTCTTCGTTTTTCTCTTGTTCCTTTATATACGAATTTTATTCTTTTTATCTTCGATTTATTTTTATATTTTATAATATTTGAGTTATATAATGCTTGGTGCAAGACTAAAATAACTGGGCAAAAGCCTCTGAGATAGATTTAGCAAGGCCTCTTTCTGTTAGAAAAGCTATTTAAATCAAAAAAGGCAATCATATCTGACCAAACAGGATCACTAACCTCTCAAAAAACCAGTTATTATGAAATTTGTTTTTATGAAATATTTGTTTTTAAACAGGGATTTGCAGTTTGAATTTCACTAGAATACGGAATCGTAAAAAGAACTCTTATGAAAGTCATTGCAGAGTCATCTGCCGATAATTAAGTATGTTAATGTAATGAATTTTAGAGAGAAAGTCGCAGGAAGATGTAGAACAAGGACAAAAGAGCCAACGCAACTATTTGGCGACACTTCAGAAAACACGAAAATATCCGATCAGATCGAAACGAAAAATTTTTTCGTAGTAGTTTTTTTTTACCATTCTTTCAAGCGACATCTTTTGCACGTGCAAACGCGGTGGTTATTAAGGAAAATTGAGGAAGAGACGAAGGAGCGTGTAGTGTAGTGCAAAAATTAGAACAAGTCAAAACGTTATAGTTGAACGAAGTCGACTATTGAACACCCTATATAAATTAGCTTAATACGATTCTTCATTTACTTTCGTGAAAAGATACCATAAATTGTACCTTGTTTCGATGTGAGGGCATGCTTTCCATGGAAGCATTTGGAAAGAACGGCGCCCAAGGGTGAACTAACTTGGTACAAATTTAGAAAATTTAATCTCAATCTTATTCTTCATAATCTGAAAAATGTTATTCTTCAACTATTTCTGTTATCAAATACTAAAAACTAGACTTTGTTGCCATGTATAGTGACCCAATTTTCATAAGAGCGCTTCTATGTGGTATGGCCAAAAAAATGGACCCACATGATTCAAAGTTGATAGAGTTAACTTTTATTTCAAATTACTATCAGGGAATAATCTTCGTCATAAAATATTAAAGATCAGACCCGTTGTCATATAATGGCAAACTTTTGATGAGTAATCCTATATTTGTATTTGTGGTGTCCAAGATATAGACCTATGTGGTCAATATGTAGTACAGTCACTTTTTACGTTAAATTACTACTTCCATTTTTTCATATGAGCTTGATGCAGTTTTTCATAGATACTTTAAAATCAACATCAATCAACATGATCTGCGAAATACACTAAAGAACTTTCTCCGTTAATATTTGCGACTGATGACCACAACTAGACAGATTGATATGCGGAATTCTTCCGAAAATATCTATTTCTTATTTGTATAGTTTTTTTCTATTTATTTTATACTTTTATATATATTTATCAATTTATATAATTCTTATAACATCTCTCTGATTTGTGAAATATTCGTAATGCATCGGAGAGTTTTGAAATTTAACCTTTTCGAAGAAGCTTTTGTACCTTTTTAGGTTGCATCACTCTAATCATAGCTGGATTGGAAAGAAGAATATTTCTTATGAACAGCGAATATATAGTTTAAACTTTTCTTGTTTTTAATTAAAGATTTCCGATATTCACTTAGCAACTTCTGATTTTCAGTTTCCGGTCTATAAGTCTTCCTATTTTATTATTATCTGTTTAAAAAAATATTAATAGAATAGAAATAATATAGAATAAAAAAGATTATTTATTATAGTGTTTCTTTGAAATTGTTCTGATAGAATTGGTTTGAACTAACTTTTCCGTCACACTAAAATACCACTGTTAACCCACAATTAGGAAAATCTTTTACGATTAAAATCATTCTGAAGTTATGCATTATAATTACCTCTACAAATGGCTGATAGGCGAAGGAATAGTAAAAATCAATCGAATTTAATTTTTCCACGATTTAAGCTTTAAATCATTTCCTTTTTAAATTCTTCCTTTCATAATATTTATTAATGCTCGCGTGAAGGATTTAGCAAAAAAACAAAAAGGAATAGAAACTCGTGATAATTATTTTTTTCTTCTAATAATATAACGGCAAATTCAAGTCGACATCGAGCAAAACGAAGTATAAAGAGCTACTTCTTAAGATACAAAGATATGATAAAATAACTATAAAACTATTTATAGTTTTGATTTGGTTATAAATAGATGAAGAAACTGCAAAAACAACTTTTAAGTTCATTTCAAGAATTTAGTTTTACGCACACATCAGGTGGAATATATACGTAACTAAAGGAAAGATGGAATCAGAGAGAAGAACAAAAAAATAAAACAAGTAAAACGTAAATGTATGCAAGCACAGCGATAATAGTCGACTCTTGTAATATCATCAAGGAAGTGATGCCAAAAACTTTTTAGAGATACGAAGTAAATAGAATTGAACTTTTTACGGCGGATTTAATAAACTTTAAGCGCGAAGATTCAAGAAGAAAGAATTAAAAAAGGATTTCAATTGAAATTTCTGATCACAGTTGTTGTTGTAATATTGTTAAGAGTTCATAGCTATGAGCCCAGTTTACAAGATAAAGTTGTTAGATATGAAGTTCTTAGTATTTAAATTTCTTTAAAAGCTATAGCGTTTGGATTATGTAGTGCTCAGGTGTTTTCTTAAGACAAGACACGACATCAACGATGAGCATTGAACACCGAATAGATGATAGGGGGATGACACTGTAATATTATAGGAAACCTTAGTAAGCATACAAAAACGCAAGTGAGAAAATTGTATATGTATATCTTGAAACGAACCACGGATACCCATCTCCTTCAAGAAATATAAGGAAATGCAAATTTTTATAACCTATTGGCTATCGTCAATGGCTTACAGAAACCGACAAATATTTATATGCATAAGTATGTTATGTACAACTAAATATGTATTAAAAAAAAAACATTTGTGTTCATAAGCATTCCATGAACAATCAATAAGATATGTGGACGGACGGACGCACATACACTGATTCCAATTCACAAACATGTATATATGTGTGCGTGGATTGGGGAATCTCTCTCAAGCATATCACAGGTTGTCTGTTACAAACTTTATGATTCGATTAATATACCTCAGCGGATATATAAGAATGATGCAACAAATCAAGTGAGTAAAACTTGTTGCTGCGTTCAATATTTATGTACCACCAGAGTAAGAATGTAATGTATTCTGAGGTAAATATGTAATTGTTTGTTATAAATATCTGTCTGGCACTCCGATGTTAGCGTCGAATTCAAACGTCTGTTTGTTACTTGATTTCTCTCTCTCTCTCTCTCTCTCTCTCTTCCAAAACAAAACAGAAAAAAGAAATGATGATTACATTTTTAGAAGTCATTTACCGGTGTCACATACACATGCAAAAGTTGCATGTGTGCATGCATATGTAAGTAAATATACATAGGGATATGTATGAAATAAAGTTCAGAAAAAAAAAAGGAAAAAGTGATTTGTTTTGATTCGATACGTTTTCGAAACAGTCACGTTAGCAAAAAGTGCGTAAATCATTTTTCTATTTGATTAAATGAAATCTGGCCAATTTAAAATATTTCAAAATGAAAAACAAATCTTTACCTTATCCGGTTTACAGAACGCTTGTGTAGGAAATTTTTTAAATCAGGTCCGTGTGTCATTCTTTTTAAAGGTAGTCTTCCTTTACAAACAAAAACAAGAAGATTCGCTGAAATATTTAATTTAAAATTTATTGTTATCGTTATGTTGAACCCAGCGAATATATAGATCTCTTCGTTCCCAACATTAATGATTATCTTCAAACATCCTTTTTCTATATATGAAACTTACTTTCATCTTAATCGTTTAGCGAAGAAGCAAAATTGTCATTTCGGTGTCAAGACGAATCACAAATTATTAAAAGTTCAGTGTAGTTTTTGAATTGATGGCATTATTGACTCCTTTTTGTCTGAAAGCGAGGATTGAAATCCCGTTATATTGAGAGGAGAACACTGCAGATCTATGTGTATTGGAAGATCTTAATCTAACTAATATCTGATTTCAACAAGAAGGGCGAACATGCCACCACACGGCGTATGAACAATGGATTTATTACGCCAATAAGTTTCATGATGCGATAATTTCACGAAACTCCGATATCGATTGACATAAAAGGAGCTGTGTTTTAACTTATGCACCACTGGTTATTGTGGAGTTATTTGATGTCATTGGTTTATGGTGATAATCCGGATACTATTTAGGCTATAAAAATCAGTATTGAACGCGAGGGACTTATTCAATACAATACTCGAAAATTGGATACTTCAAAATTGTTCCTCTAAAAAGAATCTCGAGTTAGTTATTTGTCGTAGAATTTAAAATTTAATTGCGTCGAATATAACTTAAAATAAAAAGAGATTTTCCTTTTTTTTTTAAAAGACATCGCATAGTTCATGTTAAGGAACCCGTTATAATCAATCTTTATAAATAAACATTAAAATACAACTCAACAGTCATAACATTATGTTCCATTATGCTCCCTTGGTTTTAATGAAACCTAGCGATGGATAGAAAATTCTCAACCTAACTCGGATTAATTTGTTTTATTGTTCTTAAAAAATATTCGTTTATTTATTTATTTATTTATTTATTTACTGCATGTATAGATAAACAAGCAACTTAGACAATGTGTTTGCTGGTATTTTTAACAAATCTATCGTAATGGAGTTTGAGCCTAAGTGAAACTGGCTTAAAATATATATTTCAGAAAAGAATCCTGTTGATCGAAAATGAAAAGATTTGTCAGGTTTCTTTATATAGACAGACAGACAGACAGACGGTCAGAAAAGATTCTGCTGCTGGTGTTGGTTGACCAAGAATGCATATTTTTTGTGGTCCTCCACGAATTCTTGTGCATTATAAGCATTTAATAATATACACCTCATATGATGGTTATAAGTAACAAAAAAAAAAAGTAAATAATAAAATAAAATAAAGAAGGACTTGTTTAGCTTCAGGTCGTGCAAATAAAAGACGCGATGAAGGAAAAGATTGTAAAAAAAAAAAAGAAAAAAAAAACAAAAAAATGAAAAACTGTTGTAATTGATGTGAGTTAAAAATTCAGTTAGCACTACACTCTGCCGTTACAGTTTGGAAGTGCACGTAGACGGTTTGAAGATACAGGCGGACAGCAGAAAAATTTTTCGCTTAGAAAGTCAACACTTAACCAGTGGAGTGTAACAACATCGGCAACAAGAACTACAACGGTATTACACACATGGACACACTTTGCGATGATGATAACATTACTTGCGAACAACACGCAGGGAAAATCGTTAGAATAAGTTTTATATACATACGTGTATGTATACATGTATCTATCTTTGTATGTAAAGTAAGACGATATCGTAAAACAAGCAAAAGGTTGGTTGTCATGAAGCAAGCAAGCGACCAGACAAGACAACATTTTCAATGCTCTTCTAAAATATATATAAATGTACAGAATATATGAGCGACGCATATGCGAATGAAGTGCAAAAATCGACTTTTAAACACGCAAAGCAAAAACCTACAAACAAATCAAATATTAGTGTATGAGCTTTTGTTTTTTTCCTTATTAAGTTTTTACATTTGCTTGACTTATGCCTTTTGGGCAGGCTAGATTATCTTTAGTATTCGTTTTGAAAGCATTTTGCAAATGCACGGTTCGACTTTACTTTTCATATATGCGCAGATTTTATGTTTAGTATAAAATATAGTGAAAAACCATATTCGTTTTAGATTCTTTCAACATGCATTAGTCACGGTTTAAAGCGTTCCTTTCTTAATATCTGCAATCGGAATCTGATTTCGGTTGTTGTAAGTAAAAGCACGTATCAGAAACTCGAACTATTATAATTTTTAATGAAGTCTCTCTCTCTCTCTCTCTCTCTCTCTCTCTCTCTCTCTTGGACTTGCATCTTATCGCATCAATTCATTTTCTGAACGGACATGAAAAGACCAACTCAACTACGTATATAACACCTACGAGTTACAACTTAAGTGACAAAATTCCTATTGTCATAGAGTGAAAACTTTGTTTTAGTTTTAGAAAATTTTATTTTTTTTTAGAAAATTGTTTTTAGTAGATAAGGATACCATGACGTAGTTCAGCCTTTGCCGACAACGGTTACGTGTTGTGCTTTTGCAATATAAATAACACTTTAGAAATTACGCAGCGAAATTAATTCACCAAAGTTGTCGTCACAAAAACACCAGTTACTACTAACTAACTATGTAAAGTGAATAATTTTAGTTTTAAATTGATTTTCGATGCCTTAACATCAATTTTTTGTTTTGATCAGTTGCACCCTGTTACTTATTATTATTATTGCTAGGGATTTATGAATGCGAATTCATTAAGCTCTTTTTATAGCCTCTTTTCTTCTTCTTCTTCTTCTTTTTACATAAAATTAATATTTATTTTCTGAAATCAAACTCTTCTCGACAATTTCTATAGATCAAACTGGAAGATAGAAATAATTTTTCGGGAAATTTCAAAAATTTTGTTATACAGGGTCATCCATTTTGTATTTTTGTAGTAAATGTCAATAAAACACACTTTTGATTAAGCTTTGAATCAAAATTATATTTTTAAAATATTTCGAAGACCGTGCCATTATCTGTGGATATCTTTGGTGTGTGGCATCATTGAAAAGTCTTCAACGGACCATCTTGCAGGATTGGATCCCTTTGTGATAATTTTCGTTAACTTAGCTGCACAAAGCGAGAAACCGTCGATCATAACTTGACGGATATTTATTTTTAATGAATCAAGAGTTTGAAGATTGCTCGCAAAGACTCGATTCTTTGCGTAACTACACATAAATAAAAATTCCAAAGTTAAGAAATCGCACGATCTCGGTGGCTGGTTCAGATCAATAAAATGTTTAAATTAAAACATCAAGGAAGGCTTGTGGTACCCTGTCCTGTCAAAATCACATATCTTCAAATTCCATATCCTTAATTTCGCTTCAAAACGAATCAGGCAATCAGGCGGCTGTAGCAATCTGAATGCGTCGTGTGTTGAACTTTCACTAGCTTCGGCCGAGTGTCCGTTTCGATGATGTGTGGGTTTTAATAAATCTGTTACAGATCCAGTTTTTTCAAACTTCTTCACAATTTTACTTATAGATGATTGTGTCGATCATATTCTGCTCGTAGTGTAAGAAACGTACCTACTACAGAATCAGCATTTTTGCAGTAAGTTTTGACAATTTTAAGGCTATCAGATTTTGCTATTCGATCCATATTGCACAATGGCAAACATTATACTAAACACATGATGCCCTGTATGATAGTAATGTTTTACATATTTTACGGAAAGAAGATTACCAAATGCGGATCATGGAGGGGTTATATTCGTTACATTATTATTAATATCTTAAAATGTGTGTAAAATACATTTGCTGCATATCAAATATATTGTTTTGTAAATAATTAACTCTCTGTATAGGTCGACGTAACTGGAATTAACTTATGCTTTCAGTTGCGCATGCGCATTAAATGCAAGTTCTTTTTTGCCATTTTCTTACTTCTTTCCTGTTTTAATCAATTAATTCATTTCATCTATAAGCAAATCATTCGCAGTTTTAAGGCAGCACATAAGAAATATACGAACATAAGAAATTCTTTAAAACCGGAGTTTGTAAGTTGTTCTCTGATTGCACTTCTTCTTGTTCTTTTGAAAGAAAAACGAAACAAAGCAACAAAGAAATGCTCACTATTTTTGTATGTTGTAAACGCTAATTAATATTTTAAACATTGACGTAAAATACTTCAATTAGGAAAAGCTTACTTCATTCCATATATTTCGGTTTAGAATTGAGCCAAGCTTCGAAATTCACAAATTCTTAGTTTTACTTATATGAGCCTGTGACTTTGATAAGTACTGCACCTCACCTTTAAAGTATTCTTTTTTTTATCTTTCTCATACCGAAAGTCTTCCAGGTCTCTAGTAAAAGACTGAAGTCTCATTTTCAACTAAGGAGTTAATTCAATTTAAAAGTTTTCCCTGGTTTATCGAGTTGTTTCTTGTTTATTGAACTTCATATATATTAACTTAGAGTTAACTCCTAGTAACCCTACAGTGCTAATGAACGATAGTATTTTTAATATTCCTTTAATGTTTTCCTTCTGAATTCACTTGCAAAAATTTATGAGAATATACAATAAGTTACTCTAGGCGGTATAGTGATGTGAAAAGAGCTGATTGCTCGTAATGCACAGGAGGTGATTAGCTACAATCATGTACACACAAAAGTATTTATTTCAGTGGCCAATAACTTGGCGCCACTTTATATTCTAATAATAGCTTAGCATTTACTTTATTGCAATATCGCAATCATACAAACGCATACATAGATAGATACTAGGCAACCAAAAGATTACTTGAAACCTGTCCTGAGGCTTCAAATATTGTTGATTGTGTCTTCCTAGACATATTTCTTGCATTTATATTAGAAGTTGAAGGATGAGATATTAATGGTTTTTTAATTAAATTTATTTTGTACGAAATTTAAAAATTCTAAAAGACTTTTATTAATGACACAATAAACTATGCTGATAAACTTTTCTAGGAAAGCACTACAATCTATCTCCATTTTTAGGAAAAGTTACATTATGTGTGTGTGTATATATTTTATCTCGTGATGTTGAAAATTAGATAACCATGGACGACTTGCAATAGTTAAATTATTAAACCTGTTCTTTGTAAGCTCCCTCTTCATATACTTCAAATATCCAAAATTCCGCCCTCATCAGATCAGATATCATTTTGGAAATGTTCGATTTCCAAAAATCTTTTATTGTTTCACGTCTACGAATTGCTTAAATTATAAATGCAAAGATATACACTTATAGGTGGTTGTGATAGGACACCACAAATTTTGCTGCTCTTAGCTCATTTTATGCGGACTTGCAGAACTGAACGAATGCCGAATTCCCCAGACTTATTCATTCCAAGGCGCGCAGAACGTTCAAGCTTAGCTTACGGCACATTATGGAGTATTTTGCATTTGGGTTTTCATCTAAATTCTTACAAAATTCAGGCTAGCACAAGAACCGAATATCAGCAATCAAAATTGTTGCATCTGTGGCAATGAAAATCCATGGATACCTGTCGCAAAACCGCTGCATTTTCCAAAAATCACTCTATGGTGTGGCATTTACTCCATACGTGTAGTAGAATCATACTTTTTCGAAAAAAACGAGCTGATCGCTACAACCACATGATTACTATTTTTTTTAGTCCCAAATTAAAGATAAATAAAGACACGGTTGTTGAAGACAGTGCCACAAGTGTCACAACATTTCCCCCGTGTACGGTGATGTGAATTGGTTACTAAGATCGTGCGATATCTGATCGCTGGACTTTTTTTTGCAAAAGTTTATGCAAAAAATTCCCAAATTCTTAACCTTTGGAAAACGAACATTCGTCAAGTTATGGCCGGACTATTGTCCGCTATGTGCGGACAAATAATCGAAAATGATATCCAGTCCTGTTAGATATTTCGCGGCGGATATTTGAATGATATTGTATTCTAAAAGTAATGACGAAATCCAAACAATATATTGAAAAATATATTCGATCCAAAACTCAAACAGAAATGTGTTCTCTTGACGTTTACTTTCGGAAACATTATCTGCGAGTGTAGTCGTTATGTTCAAGACTTCAATTTAACGTTTGCTTCTTTCAAGAAGAAAACTCAATTAGGTGAGCAAATTGTAACGTGAGCGTTCATTAGGAGATCGTAACATGCTTCGTTTTTTTTCCCATTATTTTAATAATTGTTAATACCTCTTATTCAAGGAATTTGTTTAACACTGCAGGAGTTTTACTAAAGCCGTCTAAAATCTGAAAGAATCGCATAACGATCGGGAACACATATCGATAACAACAAGTAAAAAAATTACATTCGGCTGTGCCGGTTTTTTTATACTTGCCACCGTGATCTTAAAAAAGAGGGAAAACTAAATTTTAATAGGTGGGTGTGATAGATTTTTTCTATTTTTATGGAATATCGCGGAACATATGCAGCCATGGAATACCATGAAAAACAGCCTTAGCAAAACAGTCAGTAGGCGTGACCTGTGACCGATTTGGCCCATTTTCAGTAACAGTAGTGTATGAAAGAATTTCCCATGCTTCTACCAAATTTGAAGCTTACATCTTCATTTTTGCGACCAGGAGAACATGTTTAATCGATTTTAAATTTGATGCTGATCAAAAATATACGTATTTTATGGGTTCTCCGAAGTGTCCTTTTGGGTGTTACAAACCAAATGATAGAATGAAATATACCCCTCATCTGCGGTAGTGGTGGGTATAAAAATGTGTATATGTCTGGATATGTAACTTGAATCGTGAAAATTGAATATTTTGATTCAATGTTATTTCCTTTTCGGAAGTTTTAAGTCAATTAAAAAGTTTGGACAACACTTTCAATGTGGTTAGTAAAGCAATTTGAAATGTATACGGATGATATAAGTGCGCTGTTGTTACTATTCGACAGGGGAATTATAACGAATTCTGCCATTCTCTGTTGAAATTAGTGTTTCTTTATTATAAGAACAGAGTAAAGATGAGACACCACATTTTTATCTGCTAATTTATAGGCTCATTAACATTAAGATTCATTCAAAAACATATGAAATAAAGTTTCCAATAAAAATAAGAATTAAAGCATATGTACATACGACTACACACTTGAGTGATATCTTTTGTTGGTTGATAATATACAATTAAGCGATTGTTTAAAGCGGTTGTAAGCATTGCAAACAACTCCTGATCTTGGTTTCATTTTTTCACCAAAATAAAACAAAAAAAAAAAAATGTCTAAACATCAACATTGTCCAAATGGTTTTGAGAATCGTTTTATTTTTTTGTTTATTAAATAAAAATAGTCATTTTGGACAAATCACTTGAACATATTAGAATAGTAAAACAATGCTCACTGCTCACTGTCGAGCTCGCTAACGGGAATGTAGTATTAAATTAGTGACCGGTAACAGCCGCGGTGATTGCCAAGGAAAATATAATTCTCCAAAACTGAGTTGAAATTGCTTAGCTCATACTCATACAAGAGATGAGTCCGCGTGAAAAGAGTACGGTAAACAGCTAACTCAACTCAAGAATTCGATCATATCGATCGGCCATAAATAAATAGGACAGAATACAATACAATCGGCTTTAGTAAAATTGCATTGCACGATTTTTGCCACATTTTGTAAAAATTGTCGCATAATCGAATTTTCTACTTTATCCGTTCATGACAGATAGCATGTAAAGAAGCATCTTAAAAGTGTTAAAAGCTACTCCTTCACGAAAATATTTCCTATTCTATAAGCTTTCAAAAGATTTGATCAACGACTTCTACAAGTATAAGGGATAAAGTTGCACTTTCAGCGCTCATTGCATTTCTTGTTTGATTTGAAGAGATCTGATGCCAAAGCCCATCAAAAGTATTTAGAAGTTAATTCATCATTAACTACTTCTATAGACGTTTACATGCGATTAGAAAGCCACCAGAGGATGGAAAATGTCTACAACACGAATTGACTGCAAATGTTATTTCGGACCGATTCAATATCGCAGTCTCATTGCTTTCCAAACAAAAAAGAAAAGCTTTCTCTGGCGTTTTGTGACTTGCGATGATAAGTGGATCTACTACTACAATCCTAAACGTAAAAAGTCATGATTTAGTCCGGAATAGTCAACAATAACAACACCGAAGCGGAATATCCATGGCCACAAAGTTTTCCTGCGCATAGGGTTTAATCAGATAGATGTATTGTATAAGGAGATGCTAAAACCGAGTAAAACTGTTACTATGGATCTCTACCGATCAATTGACCAAATTGAACAATGCACTGTTGCAAAAAAAAAAAAAGACCAGAAATAGCGGCGTTTTTTATCTACAAGATATTCAATTAAATGTACTCTGATAAAAATGGTTTTTAACCAGAGATTGTACCCTGAGGTTCAAGCAAGTTTGTCGATAGATATAAGTTGCTGTACCTGTTTCCCATTTCTAAAAGTTTAATTATAATCTTGTGCTGATTTCCTACGATGCTATAAATGATAATTCACAGATGGAACTCTTCAAGAATTGGATTTATACCAAATCAAAAATTCACTTGCAGTTTTCGCGAATTTCATTTTTGAAGGGTTCAATGTAGTTCAATTTAGGTTTATGTTGCAAGACTACTCGACTTAACGTGACCGGCTGTAGGTGTCTTAAGATACCGTATCATCCCGTGGTACCCAGCGTCTTGTAAATTAGTTCTAGTTTGATTTCACGAATACCGTAAAAACACGTTTTCTTTGTTTTCACTACTTTCGTAAATTCTTGTCTACTTGTTAAACTATATTTATTAATTTTGACGTGTACAAAGTTTAACATATTCAGACCGTTTTAGAATAGATTTTTTTCTTATACGTTTTTTTCTTATACATTTATTTAGTTATACTTAGAAGGGAACGAGACAGTATATGTTTTCGACCAATTAGTTCACTTAAATAAAAGCTTATTTTAAAAGAAAATTTTTTTATATACTTTTGTTTTTCCCTTTTATCTTCTACCCAGTTTTACCTTTCTACCTAGCTACCCTACCTGTCACACCAACTGCCCTACTACCTTTTTATAAACTGCCACTTGCGGTATGGGATATATTAACTTTGTGCGTAATAACGTGAAAGAATTGTGATGGAGCTACTTTTGCTTGTATCGATGGATGCAGAATCATTTCCTGAATCGATTTAAGCATATTCGTCTATTTGGTTGGCTTTGCATATTTTGCAGGTTGAAATTTTTGAGATTTTTTGACGAAACATGGTACGCTGACATGTTTTGGCCCAAGAGCAAAGAATAAAAAAAAAATGGTTTGGATCAGATTACTTTTGCTACCACCTTCCCCATACATAGCTTTAGTTTAAAAAAGTTGTTATTCGAAAAATATTTCTGTGTTTGCCGACATTTTGAATTTATTCAAAATTTCTTTTTGCAAATTGTGTCATTTCTACAGCTAAGGTATGTTTGGAAAAGACATTCGAAAGTTTGTGTAATTTCAATTTAAAAAAATAGTGCTGCCATGCCGAATATAACACTTTTATAAATTTTAAATTAACCCGTCTTCCTCGGAAGACTGTTTAGACCTAAGTGCATATAACGTAATAAAAAAAAGGAATTATAATAAGCATTTTATGCTTTAGCTGCTTTATTTACTTTGAATTGAACGAATTAAAAGTATCTAAAGCGATGTGTATTATTTTGAGCCTAACCATTTCCCTTCCCTCTGCAACCGAATTATGTTTGCTTTAGATTGTCTTTAAAGTCAATAATAAACGTATTGCTACGAAATACATATTCAAAGTATATTGAAAAAATACATATAGAAAAAAAAAAGTTGTCAATATTTGCGGACATATTATTATAATGTAATCCAATCATTGAATAAAACCTCCACTAACATACCGACCACGGAAAGTTGGATCGAAATACATTCAACAGTAAAATCTGTTGTCGACATTGACAGATACCAATGCAAACATGAGAGCAAATATTTTGCAGCCGACTGATAGAGAAGTAAGTCGAGCAACAAATTTGCAGTCCGTATTTTTATTATTATTTCATATTATAAACTAAATTAATTAACTTACAATGTAAATAGTAAACACGTACATGATTCGTACATAAGCTTCATTAGTTCTGTCTGTAATTATAAAACAATACATAAGCAACAAAAAAAAAAAAAAATCGATTTCTAAAGAAAAACGGCGCGAATTCTCTGTTGAAAACTATTGAATTGGAACTAAATATATTTGCGATTAATCTTAGTATTTGCCATGATATCAATTTCTACAGCTTTGTGTTGTACGAACGTCTAAACATCTAAAAACAGATTAATAGGGGGAACTAATTCTATCTGAACTCTCCTTTTAATTTAAGCGATCAACGTTTAAAATTAATTTGACGCGAACGGGAAAAATGATACCGTGTACGTGGTGTGAATGCTTTTATGTTTTTGTTCATGATTAAGAGACAGCAACTGTAGTTGCTTATAGCAAATTAACATTAAGGGACAACGCCACTGTAAGAACCTAAAAAAAAAAGTGCATTTTTGATAACTTTTTTAGGATGAAGGGAAAGGTAACAGAATAATAATATATGAGGAGATTATTAAACATACCTTTTTTAGATTAAAAAAAAAGGAAATTGTTTTGTAAAAATATTTAAAAAATGACCATTCTCAGCATTCACCTTTAAATTGACGGCATTTGCGGCAGGCGCGATAACTAGCTCAAGTTTGATTTAAAAACAAAAAAGAAAAAATCATTTAATCCTTATACTTATATGTAGTGAATCATGTAGGATTTTATTAACAAAAAAAAACTTTTAGATTAATTTATCCCATTTCCGACATTATCCACTAGAGAGCATCGTTTTAAAGATATCGTAACAAGTTTGAATGAAGAAGACGAAAATTGTTGGAGTTGTGATGCGTCTCGTTTTCAAAAACCCTGTTTCGAGAAAAAAACTTTTGAAATTCTAGAATATGCCGTAGATATGTTTCTTTGTTACAATAAGTTTAGGCCCTGAAAGAGAACACAATAGCCTCTGAGCTTGTATTGGAGTGTCTTCAAATACTGAATAAACTGGGCAACCACAAAAAGGTACATCTGATATGAGTGCCCAAACATTCGGGTGTTGAAGATAACGAAAGGACCGAATGTTTAGACAATAGTGGGGGTCCGAGGAACTATGACAGCATGGTACTCGAAACCTAGGAAGGTGACGGTATTTATTAAAATCCCAAACGCTATAGGGCATGGAGCAGAGGTTAGTACAATAGATCTTCTAGGTCGAGGTGCGGATTGCCCTTATTACTAATAATACCGATAATACATTAAAGTTATTATATATTTTGCTTCGAAGCGCCTTTTTTGTTGCATCTTCCAAAGACAAAGTCACACATTTTACACTTTACTTGAGCCGAAATGACAAAGAAATAAGTCTAATTCTGTAACCGAATTCCTAAACAACTCCAAAACCATCATTCCGAAGTTTCAATTTCTTGGTCTGAAGATTTCAGTTTGATGCTTCAGGGACTTTGACAGCTTGAAAAAAGAATCGCTTATCATTATTAATTTCCATATCAAGAGAGATAAAGTTATGAAGTATTGAAATTCCTTTTTAATTTAATTCTTAATTTAGACTTCTGTACATATCTGCAATTAATATTAATCCTTTCATTTTTTTTTAATTTTTTGTTTTTTATTTTTAATTTATATTTTTGTTTACTTACAACTTATTTTTTTTTTTAAAACTTGAACAAACACCGATGGTAAAGGGAGCGAAAGGAATTGTACCGATTTGAACTCTCAAGCCGGCAGTAGCATTTTTATTTTAATGCACATAAGACTTTTCTCAGACAATGATGATTTTTCGGACAGAAGTAAATGGAGAACGAATTATCGCATCAATAATAAAGTTTTTGTGGTCCGCGCCTTTGTTACCACCGGTATCTCATGCATGCTATTAACGAAGCAAAAACAGAAATTTGAAAGAGGCGAAAAACGATTGCTACTGATGCTGAATATAATAGAAGTTCATCCAGCCACAGCGAAAAAGTAGATAGCAATTCTTTTGATTGAATTTTTACTTGTATGTGAATGTGAACTGTAGCCAACGAATTATTATCGCAGAACAGAAAACCATAGATAGTGCTACGAGTGTAGAATATTCCTCAGTAGACGAAACATTTTTTCTTATTTTTTTATTAAATCAATAATGATGAAAACTCTACTGCAAAACTGCGCTTAGTTGTAATAAATTTTGAAAACACACACACGCACACGCTGTTATGCATATATATATACACGATTTTTTTAAATATATTATAAGTTTCTCGTATTCATTGAGTTGAGTAATCATTTTATGATTAATCCTTAGTGTAATAATATCTTTTATAATAGAAGTGAAAATTAATTCGGTCCGTTTTCGAACAGATGGCTTTAGTAGTATGTGGTGGTGTGGGAAGTAAATAGATGTAGACATCGTACATGACTCCATCGAAACATTAGTCGATTTTCGTCCGAATCGCAAACTTATCCGCCATTGAAAATGTCACTTTAGAAGCCAAATTCTTCTCATTTGGGTGGAACTTTGCTTTTGGTACTTAATTCGAAAGAGGCTGATGCAGAAACCTTGCTATCGATGAACAGTCGTTGCTTGACGATATTAAATGCACAAGTAACCATGATGCAGACTAGACGAAGCATTAACATGAACGATAAAGCTGAATATCCATGAAATACACCGTTTGATAGGAGTCAAGTAGTTATGGTGTTTGATAGATTATACCAATCACGTTAGACCACCATTAGAGAATGCGACCGACAATCACTGCTGAAGTTGGAATGAAAAAGCAGCTGAAATATGCTAAAATTAATGATATCATGAGTGCGACGAAATTCTGCTTCGTTGAGCAAAAGTTGCTCAAGAAATTTCAGCAACTCCAATCTTTTTTATTGTTTTGAAATAAATGCATGAAATGCACAAAGATGGACTTAATTAATTTCTTACTCCCGATGTATTGTGAAATTTTAAGCGAACTTTAGTTTTATGCAAAACAAAACGAATTACCACAATAGGGTGCATATTATTGCTACAAATTTTTCTTCACAGAAAAAAAAGTTTTACTTACTACAAAAAAAAAAACCAAAAGCAGTTTATGTTACATGCTGTTGATATATGATCTAAACATACTAACAAAATATCAAGTGCACAGACGTACGTAATTATTTTATACATAACAGCTATAGAAGAGAATAGTTTCAGTCACGGTATCTTATTAGAGTTGTTTTAATTATTTTTGTTTCTATTTTTATACTTGCATGTACTTTGCTGTGAAATCCAATGGGGGAAATGCACATCCTGATGTTGAATACGAACATGAATGCTTGAGCATGCGAGTTCACAGGTACAAATACATATCGCTATAGAATATTCACGAAAGATAACTTATATAACGCCGCTTACATATATGTACGCATGTACGCTTTGCATGCAAGCTTGCGTTCCGTAAATATTGAGTCTATTGCAAGTCTTTGGACTCAATCGCATCTTCGCAAGAATGTTATTAATTTTGTCATTAACTATCATTAGTTGCGTCTTTGACTTCTGCTCTACTTGACAGCCACAGACAATTGTTAAAAACCAAACATGAATACTATCAACCTGCAAGCGTTTGAAACTTCTTTCTCTACAACCAACATAGAAAAGTTACGTTTTCTTTAATTTCTCAATTATTTTATCATTATAAGCAATAGCAGAGACTGTCAAGTGATGGGTACTTAATATTCGGTCTCAGCTTAATATAATAATTTAAAAAAATAGCAATCTTTTGATGATCGAATATACAGAAGCACTGGTTTTCGACTCCAGTACACTTAGACAGTGGTGAGTTGAAATGAAAGAATATTGATTTGGAAATCTTAGAAGGAAAACACGACCCGCTGACAGACTTTTAAAATTCAGTAAACATTTTTATGCTTACCGAGTTGACCGTTTTAAGCTTGTAACTCTTTCCAAATTGAAAATAAACAAGTAAGAAAATTATATTCGGCTGTGCCGAATGTTTTATATCCACCACCTTTATCTTAAAAAAAAAATGGCAAAAACTAAATTGTAATAGATGAGCGTGGCAGTGAAAGAACTTCCAATGTTTCTGCCAAATTTAAAGCCGATATCTCCATTTTTGCAGCTAGGAGAATGTTTACCATAGATATTAAACAGACGGACAGCAAGCATGCTTAAATCGATTCTAAAGTTGATGCTGATCAAGAAAATATATATACTTTATGGGGTATCCGAAGTTTCTTTTCAAATGACAAAATGAAATATACCTTTCATCTTAGGTGGTGGGTATCAAAAAAAATAATAGAATTTTAGTTTCGCTTGAAACAAAATCATATCAAAAGTACGAAATTCGATTAAAGCAAAAAAGTGAAGGTCCTTTCACTTGGTATATGGCGCATATACAGACAACAATAACAAATGTATCCTACATCATACAAACATTTGGATACTCTCCGAAGGTCTGCATAAGCGATTAAGCAACGACGCATCCTCTAAGTTTGTTGACGTAACCAAAATAGTATAAAGAGCTTCCTCATTTGGGCACCTGATTCCCAAGGATTCAATTATTCGCTCTAGTTTTTCTGTACTACACGAAACCGAACTTCCTCTACCTAATTTTGAGGATTATTGTGTACTTGAACAGTATAAAATATGCTGTGGTACTCTCCGTATGATTTCGGTGAAGAGTATGCAGCAATGAGACTCTCGCCACTGAACCAGACCAAGCGCAACTAATGCAATTAAAGGTAGACAGACCGCCATATATTTAAAGATATTATGATATCCGCATGACAATGTACGGCCACATATGACAAAACCCGTCCAGGAAATGATTGAAGTGGAAAGTAAACGTAAACGTGCATTCACTAGACACTGCCATTTCTGGTCATAACTTATTTCAAACACCATCATCGCGCTTGGTCATTAAAAAAAAAAGGCTTTGTCTCAAACAAGCTTAAGAAAAGTGCTAAAAGTGGATACTTTCGCACATACACACCCTCATAAACGAAATTGTTCTTTCGACATAAAGTTCGTAAAGTTCACTGTCGAAAAGATCAGAAGAAAGGTTGGGGCTACAAATAGGTAAGATTTCAAGTGAAATTCTTATATTATTTTTTTTAATAATTCAAGGTATCTCGAAGCCATGTTATTTATCAAACAATAAGGAAATTACATTACAAGTGTGATGACCTTGGCACTCATTTTTGTGTAATTGATGTAGAATAATAAAGACTGTTGCTGTTTACTAATTGCAGATTTTTCCTGTTTTCATCAGCTTCGGTGAAAAATAATCACTTGAAATGCAGAGAGAAAAGTTGTATTTTCCTTTTAACAAATCGTTGATACAATTTATATCACGCAGTCGTTTACAAACTGCTCGGAGTAAAGAGTTCCAATTGAGAACAGTTTTTTAAAGTATCTTTCAAGCCGTATTTAATGAATTTCAATATGTTACGTATATAATTACTTTTTCAAAGCTATAATGAATAAGTTTTCCAAGCATAATTTATATAGCGCTTTTTTTCTAAGTATAACGAAAGACCAAGAGATGCCTACTTTAATGATTAAATTATTTTGCACAAATTTTAGTTAAATAATTAAATAGCTAGAGGGCTATTTTTGAAGGTCTGCTGAGAACTTTGACATACTCCCCTATGTTTGATTGCGGTTCCAATCTTTCTCTTTGAGAGGTTGAGTTAATAATGAGTGAAGCCATGTAGCTGAAGAAAATTTTGTATGCATATTTTTATACAATTTTAGCTGCGTAGCCAAGTGTTCATAGATATCATACAATAAGTTCGCAGGATGATGTTATTATTAGTAGGTGTCGCATTTGTGCACTTTTGAATAAAAAACAAAACAAAATATTGATGATTCGGAGCTCTGTTTGGAGTCGGAATGAAATGTATTTTTCCTGCGATATAAGAATATGGATGAAAACTGGACTCATCACCACACCACAGAATCAAATCGGCATTTGGCAGTGAGTAGACGCCAAAGTCGCGTTGGAAAGATTATAGCGTCCGAATTTTGGGATATCCATAGCATACAATCCGTCGGTTATGGAAAGGAATAAACGAGCAACAGTGAATATTAGATGGCATTATTAGTGTGTAAGGATTACGAAATTGGGAAAAAAAAACTTTTTCGCCAAAACAATGCAACGTCTCGCTAGTCGAGCGCAAACAATGGCAAAATTGCAAAAAAAAAATATAAATCATCCTACGAACTTATTGAGTGATATATTGTGTATCCGTGTAGCACTTGTAATCATCACTTTTTCTCATAAACACAATTATGTTCGTAGCATGCAGCTGCATAGAAATTTAGTTGTATACATGCATACACACTTGAAAATGTATTCGCCTTAATTTAGAAGTTTTGTGGTACCTTTAACGTCTTCTATACTTTGTGTTGTTTAAAGTCGTTATCGCAGCCTCTAGCTACAATCACGTACACTCATCCTCCATCACCGTCAGTAGTGGTATGTATCATCGTTTGATAATATGTACGTATTCATGTATCATCAATATGAGTACATATACTTCAGCCTTTATGAAGATACGCAAGCAGGTAAAATGACGCGATGTCTGTAGAACAGTTATGCTAAGCATTAAGTAGCAGTAAGCAGTAATTTTCTTATTAAATTTATCCTTATTATTTCTATTTTGTTTACCTTTTAATGCATTTTCACATCGTCATAATCTCCCAAATTAGATGACCTGTGAATCAGTGAATCGATTGTTAGACCCTATTAGGCATACACACATTTAGTAATTTTTGTCAAATCTTTACAAAGTAGCGGAATAAGTAATATTGTAGCATATGTCAGATCATAACGCCTTCAAGCCTCGATGCGCACCTTATCAACGTAAAAAATGCGTTAAGATTCAATATAGTGATGAATTAATAAAAAAATTTCAGACTTAGATCTTAAGTGAAGTGCCGATCTTCAAAACTTTTCTTTCTGAGTAACGCAATTGGGCTTGACAAAGAAGAGAAGAGAGAACAAACAAAGAAAGAAAAGTCCCACTTACAGTCTCTCCGACATTCTACAAATAGGACGTCCTTTGGATATCTTATTTCAGAAAGACTAAATAGTTTGCATTAGGAAGTCTATGTTTTTGAAGTCAATTGCACTTGAATGTGTTCTTGTTGTTCTCTGTAATCGCAGTTACGTGTAGCTTTAATTCGAAATTAGGTGCACCTATTTTCATCGTATTATATTGAAAATTGAACTATTTTGCCATATAAAGACTTACATTTCATAAGAAAGGTTACGTGAAATGTGGTCAAAAAATGGCCCCTTCCAATCCAAATTTTTCACTTTTATTTTATATGTCAAAATATATTACAATAAATTCTATCGATTTTTGTTATTTTAAAATGTCTCCCTTCAAATGCGGCGTTATATGAAATATGGTCGTAAAAATGGACCATTGGAGTTCATTTTCACTAGCGTGTCTCCTTGGACCAAAACTCCTTATGTATACCAAATTTTGACAAAAAGTCTCAAAAATTGTGATTTGTGTAGAGAGACAGGATTACATAGATTCAGAAAACGACTCTTAAATGATTCAGAAAGATCGGAATAATAAAAGCTCTATCTTAAGCCCTTCATGGATGTTACATATGCCTGTACATAAGCTTATAATATCGTGTACGACAAATGGTGTTATAAAAATGGAATTTTCAAAAAGTAAAATAAAATTGAAACAGAAATGCACCAAATTCTAGAACCTAGGAATTCCTATGAGGGGAACTGTGGATCAGAAAAGTAAACAAATCTATGATTACTTGTTCGACAAAAATCGAATATTGGTTTGAAATATTTAATGCTTAAGATTTCAAATTTGCTTATCATAGGAATGCTCTCCCTTATCCCTTTACTTTATTTTATCATTATCAAGTAATATTAGTAAAGCTTTAAACTCTTTTAAAAAAAAAAAAAAGAAATGTTTTTATGTATATATTGCACATGTGTACACTTTGAAAAGCAATTCATACAACTTTCTGGTCAGAAAACAATGTTATATCGCTTTCCACACTTTGCCTGAATTGTAAAATTCTATAATTTAAAGGAGCGTCCGGATGAAACAATCGTTTATGTATCTAACAGAGAAATTGGGCGTAATGCTTGTCACATTGGATTGGTGGCGAAATTATTTATGAAAACACACGATGTCTCCGGCTAGGTTGCACATTTTCGTTCGTCGTCCGTATGTTTGTGTAGCAGACAGTATTTGATTTAAATCTCCGTCTATGAATAAATATCACCAAATATATGGTTGTCAAAGTGGCACAAATGACAGTGTTATTATCCTCTTTAAAAATGTGTGTATATATATGTGTGTGTGTGTGTGTGTATTGAACGTAACGTATACGAGGCATCCTAGACACTAGTCCACTTAAAACAACAGTGTGCGTCTAGAGAAAAAACTCTAATTTCTATGCATCAAAAGTTTGCTTGTGTACACGATGATGAATTTTTTCTAATATCAGTTTGTTTTTATTTCATCAGTTTCCAATATTTACTTTTTCTTAGTATGTAGATTTAAATGCTTTTAAATACTTTAGATATTTACACATCCCCATGAAGACATGTGCGCGCATTCCTTGCAGAGCATACATTTTTGGTAGCAATTACCATACTCTCAGCCAGATGTGTACTGTGTAATAGTAAACTCTTCTTTCTAAAAGCCAAACATATGTATACACACAACATCCCTTTTATGTTTTAAAACACATATCAAAAAGAAACAAAAAAGTTATATCATTTTATTCATAAGACAAGTACTTGCTAGACCAAGGAAAGTAAATAAATAGATATTTCATTTTATATGACAACCATGATAAAAATTATTTATTAAAATATAAAAATTATTTATTTATTATTTAAAATTAATTAATTAAAATAATTAAAAAATTAGTAAGTACTTACAATTAAATATTATTAAATACATATAATGGACGTTTCATATCTTCCTGGTTCATCATGTAAACGTGATTTCTTAGTCGGAGGAAGAGGCGAAGTGCACTTCAGAAAGGCACGACATGATTAGGGTTTTCTAATCAAGTTCAAGATTATTTTAAAGCATTCCGTAACACGTGTTTTTTTGTGCAACCAAAGGCTCAAAGTTCTTAGCCATTATTTTGTAATTAATTATTGTACACTTTGGAATTACAGCCAATGACCAAAAAGTTCTAAGCCATAAGCAAACAGTTCAATTTTATTCTTCAATATTTGGATTTATTATATTAAGATTATATATATATATATATATATATATACCTATTTTTGATTCAAATTCAATTACCATTAAGAAAATATATGATTTTCAATATACGCGTTATGTACACATAACTAACATACAATGAAAGAGTATTTGTCATGCGCCTTGCAGTCATATATCTAAAGGAAACAAACTTATATGCATTGGAGTCCAAAAATAAATCCACGTGGTTCAAATTTAATACAGTCAATTTTTACGTCAAATTGCTATCACGGACTCGTATTCATTATCAAATATTAAAAATTAGATCGTTTTACCACACAAAGAGTAACATTTCATAAGAAAAGTTATACGGGAATGATGCTAAAAAATGATCCCAAGCGATCCAAATTGTATAAAATGGTTTTTCAAAATGAAGCGTTCTGTAGACAATGGTGACAAAAATGGCCTGAACAAAATTTTCAATATCTTAAAAATTGCGACCTGTAAGTTGAACACAAGATTGCATGGACTGACGCACAGACAAGTTTAAAACAATTCAAAAAATTATTCTGAAAAGGTGAGTATAATAAAAGGTAAGTCTTTCTTAACGCACACGTGGTGCAGGAAATAATTCTGAATCAATCGGTGCAATAAAAGATGGGTCCATCTTCCGCAGAAACTTATAATACTTATAAAATCACGGCGGCATAGGGCGCGAACAGGACCAAGAGAAAAAAGTTACTTTTATTTATTTTAAGCCAAAAACGAATTCTATGCACCTTGATGTTGCGCTATGCGCGGTAATGATCATCTTTGAAAGACTCAATGAAAAACGAATATAAAATTTTTCCTATTATTCATTAGCCCATGAATTTATTTCCTGGAGCTAAATGTATTATAATAATAATAATAATAATACGTTCAATAAAAGAAAGATGTACTGATATCAAGACAACGACAGGAGTCCAAATATCTTAGCTTTGCCAAGTTGGTATATAAATTAATATACACGTTGAAGGTAGTACATGTAGATAGTAAATGAATTAGTCAATCAATTGTTCAATTTTTCAAAAAAAAAAAAAAAAATATTTGGAAATTTCGGTTGATTGAATATGTTTTATATCAGTGTCGTTGTTTCCATATCAAACACAAGGTCCTGGTAACAAACTTTATTTTTATGTTCGCAACGATAACTTTGACAAATGTTTTGACGCCTCAATTGTACAACGAATTAAAAAACCATATCTATGTCATAAAATAATTGTCCTTCAGTTAAACAGCAACCGAAGAATGCACAAAAAAAAAGGGAATTATATCAGCTGCTAATATGGCAAGCGACGACAACCATGATTTGTCCAAATCAATTAGCAGCTAATGCAAACCACAATCGATCGTATAAAACGATACACGCATGCATTTTATTCAGTGTCTCTTGCAAACATTAAAATGACGATCACAAAACATGCTCTGCTTTGCGTAGAAGTTTCAAAATTATCTTCCAGTTGAAGACGAGTAAATAATCCTTGAGAAATAAAAACATTAAAAATTTATCCTATTATATATTATATATACAAATATATATATATATAAATATTGTATGCATAACTTTCATTTTCTTTTCTATAACCTTTTTATAATCTACACCCTACCTGTGTGTATATCCCGAGAATTATAATTTTATAACCGATAAGCAAACTATAATTTTTAGAAATAGATGAAGATTATTATGTGGCCGAGTTGCTGTAAGGTATTTAAATGGCGACTTTGATCGACTGTAATGTGTTTTTATTTGTTTTTATTTTGTTTCCATTATTGTTAAAAATAAAGTCTTCAACTATAAGTTAGCGCATCAAAGCAATTGTTTTTGTATGTAAGGTAATATGAAGGAGTACACTGAAGTGATCGTCAGCGTCATCGTCACCGTCAAAACAACTTTGTAATCCATAGAGATAATATTTGTTTGGAATTGCTTGCAGGGATGGATACATTCTCTAGACGTGAAATGCTACTACTAAGAAATGTTAAGCTTATCGAAGACTTGCAATAAAGCATTGCTAGGGTGCGCGTATGCGTACATTGCTGCTAGTAAGGCAGCAATTATTCACTTATCAAATTAAAACGAATTTTGAACACTCATCACGAAAGTCTCAAAAGTCTTATGGGATTACGAATTCTTTCTTAAACTTTTATATGTACTTTTGCTTTAACATTATCCGCGTGAACATAAAAAGTTTCATTTTTATTTTATCTTTTCTTAGCTAACAATAAATAGTTTTGTTTTTCATTACTATTAATTTTTTTTTTTTTTTTTAACAACTATTTACAGTTGGAATTGTTCGATAAATGAAATGATCGCTTAAAAGTTTCTTATTAATATGAATAGTATATGTATGGAAAAACTATGATTCTATGATACACGTTAATGACTTAACTGTAACTGTTAAGGTTAAGTATAAAATATATCTTAAATATTCAATATTTTTCTTATTATTATTAATAACAAAAGTGCGTAAATCAAATTTGAGAAGTTTACTGATCAGGAATATATATATATATATATTGTATGCAGCAGTGTCTGTGAAGTATATTTCGTGGAAAGCCAAAGCTATAATATACTTTCTAGAGGTGTACAAAAAATAAAAATTAAAAAATAAAAAATAAAATTAAAGGCGTTACATACATACATTGTAACGAATATAACAGCAAAACACATAACCAAGAACAAAATCACGTTGTGTTAACAAATTGCACTTGTGTGTGTGTGTGTGAGAAAAGACGTGATTAGCCTGCAAAATTCAAAGCGTAGAAATTGTACTGAGTGTGGCTGGGGCTCTTGTTTTCATGCATTAACTTTTCTTAACATGAAATGAAAAGAAAGCTTAGAAAAATTAACTTACCATAGAACATAGAAATACTTACGTGTGTACGCATGTGAGCATAAACATGTACGCGGGTTGAACAAAACTCAATGGTAGTGTAATTCTTCTAAACTAAACAATTCTAATGAATGATTTGAAATCAAAAGCGTTACGGAGTAACAAGTTGCAATGTGTACATTTTGTATGTGTGTGTGTGTGTGTGTATCATTTGATTTTTCTTTATAATACACTTTGAATATTCTATCATCTCCTCCTCCTACTTATTTTCTTTTCAATCAAAAAATAAAGAGTTATACTAATTTTATCAATGTGCGTACAATTACCAGATAACTACTGATTATCGAATATTGTCTTCTGGGTATTACGAATAACATAATTCGCTATTGCACGAATGAGCACTATCTTTTTCTAAGAATACTAGGTTAACATTTATTCGATTTTACGTACATTTTTTAAGGGAGTAAAGTATCAATACCTGGTATTTTCGTTTTGAGACTTTTAATGCGAAGAGTTCCTCAAGTTCTCTCTTAATTAGTTCTTAAAAATTCTTAAAGCCCTCAAAGTTGAAAAGCAAGCATTAACAAGGTTTGAAAGCCATCACAATGAAATCAAAAGAAAACTTATTTAAAAAGAACTAATGAAATTCTTATTTAAAACCTAACACAAACGAAAAGAATTAAGAGTTATATGGATCCTCCAATCAATACAATAATTTAAAAAAGAAAAAAAATTAATGAAAATGATTTTATTGAGACGAATATGGCTTCCTTGCGTGCTCTTAGTTGCTTTGTCATTTGTCAATGAAATGAAAACAAATTGCTTGCAACGAAACGGAAGCATAGTGATTTTTATAAATCTGGGAACATAATCTTGTTTTGATACTAACTGACTCCATATGTCTTAAGATTCTTCTTACATTTAAATTTAGCTTTCGGTAAGATGAGGAGACCATTATCAAAAGAAATTACTTGCGAGAGTGTGCTATAATAATCACCTCAAGGTTATTTGACGTAAATACAATATAATTATATCTAATGATTCTTGTAATAGCAAAAGCCAATGCAATCGTACCGTGAAGTCATGTTTCTATTGCACAACATTTAACAGTAAATGAAATGAAATGACATTATCATGAAATCCTCTCCTATAAGAAATTCATTAATGACTACCAGTGAATGGTCAATTCCAACACTGGTGACTTGATTCTTTGTAATTTTCCTTCTTCAATTTGATATTCGAAAGCAATAGCAGACAACAACGTAACTAACGCTTGGCAATTGTCCAAATCTAACTTCAACTCATGTGTGACAATTTAAAAAAAGAATGCAAAAAAAAAACAAATAAGAAAATTATATTCGGCCGTGCCGAATCTATTGTACCCGTCATTTTTATCTTTAAAAAACCGGGAAAAACTAAATTGTAATAGGTGGGAGTGGCAGTGAAAGAAGTTCCAACGTTTCTGTCAAATTTGAAGCCGATATATTCATTTTTGCGGCCAGGAGAATGTTTACTATAGGCAGTACACAGACAGACGGACAGACGGGCAGACAGACATGCTTAAATCGATCCAACATTTTTGATTGGTCAAGAATATACGTACTGTATAGGGTCTCCAAAGTTTCTTTCCGGTAGTTAGTTACAAACCAAATGACAAAATGAAATATGACCCTTATCTTCGCGGTGGTGCATATAAAAAAACCTAGAGAAGAGAGCTTTGAACGAACTCTTTATACTATAACGATTTATTTTGATTTTATTTTTTAATGAATTTTATGTCATATATTTCTTTATTTACAGATAAATAAGATAAGAAAACACGGAAAAACAATGTCTTTACATATATTTCGAAATGTCTTCAGATCTCTGTCCATTAGATACTAACACCTTGCAGGAGATGATTACTTACTTTAAAAGTCGTACATTAATACGGAGTAGTATGTAGTTCCATTTATTTATAAATTCTTTTTTGGCAATTATAGGTGAATATTTAGTGCCATTTAATTGATTTCTGAACTTGAAGTTGGGACTTAACTAAAGAAAAATTTCAAATTTTGAACCGTTTAACGTTCTAAGGAAAAAAAAAAGAAGAAAATCGTAATTTCTTAACTAAATCCGATGATAGACATATTTAATATCAAAATTATCTTTATAGATAAAGTTTTAAGGACGCGGAAGTACTTTTAATAGAAAACAATTTAGCCTATTAAGCTAAAGCCTTTAGTAAGCTACGTTTCTATACCCATCACGGCGAGCAAACTTTACAGACCTCCCTCCTCTTGATCGTGAATTTAGAATCGATTTAACCATGTCCATCTGTTCGTGTGTCCATCTGTATAAAGTCTATACTAAACAAGATATCGGCTTCAGATTTGCTAGGAAAATTGGAACTTCTTGCACGCAGCTTGGTATTGAAATTGCCTCAAATTGAGCGAAGGATACGCCCATAGTACAAAGAGAACACCTCTGCTTTTGAAAGCGAAAAAAATATAGAGATTTTTGCCTATTACTCAAAAATCATACCAGATACTTTTATATTTCCGAAAATACTTCGCTAGCCATCTTGAAATATTTGAGCAAAACTGAAGAAAAGCGACCACGCCCACCCAGTATAATATACTATGGAAATTAAATTTTTTTTGATAACGTTGGAAGTTCTTGCTTGCAAGCCTGCATTAAAAATGGTCCAAATTGGTCAAAGGACGACCACAGGACAACGTAAACTAAGAACACTTCTGCTTTTAAGACAAAAAAGTGGGGTTTTTTACTTTTTACTCATAAATCATAGGAAACAGATCTATAAAAATGTCCATATTTAGTGACCTAACTATTTTATAGTAAGCCTTTATATGTGGTAAAAAAATTTAATTTATGGTACAGGGGGGGCTTAAGATAGATGCACTTTTTATCAATCATTTTCTGAATCGATTTAAGTCTGTCTGTCTGTCTGTCTGTCTGTCATCTTTTTTCCACAGAACTATTCAAACACTAAGTGCCTTAGAATTTTGTTACAAAATTTATAAAAAAAAACTTTTAAAAACAACTACGCCATCTTGGAGATGTTCTGTTAACTGCAAATCAACTGCAGCTATCTATTAAGTCAAATGAACTTCAAACTCCATTAAAAGACATAAGAAATTTTGAATTCTTAAAAAAGAAAGCAAGTTTTTGGTCAAGAATTATGTCATGTATCGGTCAAAGTTATCTATAGAGTAGAAGACCGAAAACTGTTTTTAACAAAAAATTCTACTAAACTTCATATCGTTGGCGATTTTAGTTGATAAGTTATTCTAGTTATTGGTGGAAATATATTAGAATTTTCCTTTAATTATCGTATTTGTTTCAATTGTCTAAACGTTCTGGAGCGTTTTTTTTTTCATCAACGGATAGTACTCATTATTTAAAAACTTGATTTCTGAAACTAAACAAAGAGTGCAGAGTTTTGATTTTCCATTGCGAATGTCGGTGTTCGAACAACATACAACAAGCGGGCGGAAAAATATTCTTCGGTGGTAGTTACGTAGATAACTTGTTTATTTAAACAAATACAAATGTAAAAAATAACACTACGGACTACACTACTATCATACTACATACATATATATAAAATTCAGTATCTACAGCATAAACTCGTAAATGGCCGACAAATTATCATTCAGCTAATTGCTGATGCTATACTATTGCATCTCTACAATTTACGAAAAAAAAAAAGCACACTATTTCTATCCTGCTGTGCTGCCAGAAAAATCCTATACAAGTCTAACGAACATAAACATATCCGCACACATATAAATTTAAAAGCAGAAGGCGATGTGAGTTTATAAATAAACTGAACGAACGTATTCGCTTTATACGATAAGTTTTAGAATTTTTCGCATCAATTATTGTAAAAATTTAACAGTAAATGAATGTGTACATGCTTTTTGTCCGCACACCCACACACACACACACACACACACTCATGCAGAGGTGTCTTCTTACGCTACTGTTTACACGCGTATACGCACACACCACATAAAATTTTTCAAATTGAAATGAAGGACCGATTGTCCATGAACGCAAAATATATTAATGAATCTGTCTCTACATCTCTTTTGTGCCTATACTAGATGAACTGGATGAACTAGATGAACTAGATGAACTAAAAAAAAAAAAGAAAATATTAAGCGTAACACAGGAAAGGAAATTAATTAATTCTAAATGTTCGTTAAAACGAACTATGAAATAAAAGATTCTATGAACTTTTATATCCTAAAGGCTCAATATTTTATAAGCTACCGATTATTTCATTGTATGCTATATATAAAAATGTGTAATAAATGCGCTGACATTTGAAAGCGATGTCGAGTGTACTAAAATTCGTGAGTATAAAGGATGATAACATTCGTATTTTGGTAGAAATAATAAAATTAACAAGAACAGCTGAGTCGCGCGAGATGTCTGAAAATGTGCAAAAACTTAAATGCAAGCACAGACATGTGCACATATATGTATACCGCGATATGTCAGTACACGCTTATTTATGTCACGTTTTCTTTTCTTTTGTACTCTCCACATAATAACATAATAGAAGCCATTCAAACCGTTAAGTCGGAATTGTTTGAAACACGCATGCGTACTTTTAACAGCAGCATCACAATGAGAGAAAAATGTCATCATCCTCTCTGTGCAAGCAAAAAGGATTTTGTGTGTACGACTGATGAATGGTCCCAAAAAGGATGCCGGCTCATGGTAATTTCATTAAGTCTGCACATATGCTCGTGTTCAGTTTAATAATGCTTGCAGTATTTCAATATTTTAAATCGGTTTAAAGAAAAAAAAAAAAAAAAAAAAATGTAATAATCAAGTGTCAAGAATAAATGGGACCTGAGAGTGTAGTGTAAAAGAAAAAATAAATTGTTTAGCATCGTATTTTTTTTTTTTTTTTTTTTTAATATACTAATCTCCCTAATAACTTTTGATTTGGTGATGCTACACACAACACACAACACAAACAACAAAATAATGAAATCATAATTTATTCAAGCCGTTGAAAACTATCAGGAGAAAAAAGAAAAAAAAAATACTTTCTTAAGAAAACAGAACTGGTTGGAATTCAATGTTCTACGTTTTGCAAATTTAATTACGTGTTAAAGGTCAAAATCCAGTGTTGAACTTAAAAATAAAGAAACCGGTTACATTCTGCGTATCACAACGTAATACATCACAATCAACCCTATCGTTACCAAAGTGCGTATATACGTACATATATCCATGCTTATATACATATTTTTATGTACACGTTCGGTAAGATGTGCGTGAGCACTATACGCGAACAGGTACTAATATATACTACACACACACACACACACACACACACACGGATAAATAAATAAATAAATATATAAATAAATATGTGTATGTATGTATGTATGTACGTATATGTGCATATATACATCTATGTATACGTATGGATTTTCATATATGTATATGTATATATGTATATATTTTCATATATGTATATATATATATACATCGATGTAGGTATGTTTATGTCTGAATCTTTCATTATTATTCTACTCCTTCTGCAGACATGTAGTGAGTAAGGTCGTTTTTGATGAGACGTTATGCTGGGGCGTACAATAAAGAAAGCTAGAATCTGCACACACTAGTGTCTACCTTTACGACAAATAAGCTTGCATATGCGCTTATACCACTATACCATTACCATCGCTAGAACATAGTACATGAACTTTATTTGCACTTTAAATTTAGAATATGAACACGTGGAGATTTTATTTCTTATTAAGAAGGATCCAAGTTTAAATTCTCGTTTTAATTTACATTCATTCTTTATGCAAAGCAAAAATGTAATGAACAAATTTCTTTTTTCTATGTCAAATCAACACCTTGTCCAACGAATTATTGGGATAAGTCAAGACAATCAAAATATCTTATAACAAAAGCAATACAAATTTCACATTAAAATTATTCATCAAACTTTCCGTATCCAATGAAAAGTGAAATTTTCCAATTTCAAAAACATTGCACTTCTTTCACCATAGATTTACAGTTAAATTCCCCAGATAAGCATATAAAATGTATTTCTGAAAAGTCAAGTAAGCATTAAACTTTTTCCATGCAACTAAATTTCAAAACTTTTATTCGACAGGTCATTCAATGTTTTAAGTTCATAATCCCCAGCTACTTTGAACTGCAGGGGAAACACGTGAAACCTGTTCGAAGAATCTAAAAAGTTGATATCTTCTATTGAACAACTTTGAAACGATTACAACACATACGCAAATATATATTATACATTGACTTACCGCCGTTCAATATTTAACCCTTTGTACTCGAAGCTTTTTTTTTTTCATTCATTCATATTACCAGCAACTCGAAGCAATTCCGTTGGAAAGATCACTTTTCCATATAAGTAAATGATATAAGTGTTTGTATAATTTTGGCTTTTCTATATAGGTATCACAAAAATTATGTGTCTGCCTGTATCCGTCTTTCTCCTGGAATTTTTATCTATTTATATATATATATTTTTAAATATAATAATAAAAATAAAATCAATAGGCTTAGTTGCTAGAGCAAGAATTAGTTTTAGACCAAGAAATTAATTTATTGGTTTAAATGAATTATAATAATAATAATAATAATAAATATAATAATAAAATAAAACTAACTTTGACTATAATAATTAGTCGTAAAATCTATTGCAAAATCATATACGATGAGAAAGTGCATTCTTGCAAAGAACAGGTTTGCAAGGGATTTGTGTAATTCCATGCACTCTATAAAACATCTATGATGTATTAGAGTTAAAGAGAAGCGAAAATGAAAAATTTTTTAGATTAAACGTTTTTTTGTTTATTTGTTTTAATTAATTTTATATTTTTTTTTATTTATTTATTTTTTTTAAATTTTTTTAAATTAATTTTTTTTTCATTTTCTCTAAGACTTAGTAACGTTTTAGCTTTTTTTTTTTTTTAAATAATAAAAATTAAATTCTAAAAACTAATCGATTTGGATTAAAAATATTTTTACGTCCTATATGTAAGAGTTTAGTCGATGTTACAATCGTTTGTTTGTTTTGAGTGTTTAAGACTTTTTTCAGAAGTCTCTTCGCAAAAAGTAGAAGTCGGACCAAATACATATTAGAGAGTTGACCATTGTTCTAAAATTAGAATATAAGAAACATTCAAGTTCAATTGATAATTTCTCAAAGCTTAAGTTCTTTCTTCTATTTAAATCGATTTCAAATTTAAGACGTTACAAAGTACTCTCACAAAAGCCATTTCTCAGCCACGCGAGCTTCGTCTTTAGCCATAAGCATAATTTTCTACTTAGTCTTGGTATATTATTGATGCTTCGATAATTTATAACAATCTCCTAAGCGACTTGAAGAAGCTTTCTTAAGTTTTCATTCTAAAATCTATACTTATCTGAAATCTGAATATTTCAAATAATCTAAACAAGTTCTGTATATATGTTTTGATATAATTTTACTAAAATTTTTTTCTTCATACCACGTTACGAATTCGTATTCTCATGAAGGTAATTACAAAATTAGTCATCTGCCCTCAAACTTTTAGCTTTAGATGAAATTTTGTGTAAAAAGATTAATGGCGTCACGCACAGCTACGAAAACAAAACAAAAAGTTTATTTTGTGTAATTCGAATATTAACAATAATAATAAAAACAGGTAGTTGGGAAATTCAGAAGATGATTAAATTTAAAGAGAACTGATTCTGTTGCACTCATGAGTTGACTCAGATTAATCCATTGCAGAAAACGAGTCCAAATTTCTATTTTTAAGCCATAAGCTAAGAGAATTTCTATCTTGTATTACCGCTACCTATTTATTACATCAATAAAAGAAATAAAAATAAAAACTCTGTTTATGTATGCTTTCATGTTACATAAAGTACAGATAGATATATACGTTCACGCATGCCTGGCAATGCACATTAATTCCATAACACCAAATAGCATTTTTTTTTTTTTTTTATTAAGTCTTACATAAATGAACAAATGCATGCGTGCATACTCGTAGATACGATGCATACATGTTTGCATTCATTTGCCTTTACATGCAGATATATACAACGTATGTATGTATGTAGATGCATACATTAAGAAAACGCTAAAGAAACGTTTAACTTGTATTGACGTCGTTTTTGTGTGTGAACACAGAAAGAAGTCAGCAACGAAACAAACAGTACATTCATCACCACATCACCATGATGGCAATCGCATATAACAACAAACTCGAATAAGCTAAACTTGTCTGCGGCCAAGAACTTGAATATGACCAAAGTTCTCACGACAACAAGAGCAACAAAGCCAAGAAGAAACAAAAGTAACCACACATGCACAACATGCTAAAGACTAAAATTAAAAAAGAAAAAAAAAGAAGAACTAACTAATAAGACAATCGAAACAAAGACAAAACCGAGCCAAGCATAAATAGCTTCGAAGATCATATATTTTTATGTTGAGGCTTCAACATCCAAAAGTGGTATGAAATCACTAAACAACTGACCAACCAACTCATTTCTGTGACTTGAGAAATTCTTTCATTGTTTGCTTCACTTCTCATCTATACACATAAATGCATACATACATACATACATTCTCATACATTCATGGATTTCTGTATTTATGTATTTATTGTACCCATATAGACGAGAGATTAAAACTAACAAAGAATAACAAAATTTGCCGGTTATAGTACATGATGAACAATAAAATAAATAAAAAGAAGTCAACTTTCGCGGGCTTTACATTGCAAACGATTCTTGCAAACTTTCTCATTTATAACTTTACTCTCTCCCTTTTTAGATGGTTGCATGCATGTTGCATGCATGTAGGGGCAGACATCAGGAGAATGAATGAATGTATTTGGTACGGTTACAACCTTGCTTTCTTGCTGCTAAGACCCTCGTCGCGGTAAGCTTTGGTCTTCAACTTGACCATCTCAATTCCAAATGCAAATTATTTTATTGCCAGTGTAGCCGCAAACGCTTGCTTGCCTGCTTGCTTGCTTGCTTGCTTGCTTGCTTGCTCATGCACAAGAGAAGAAGAATATCAGCGAACCAAACAAAGAACGAACCTCAACATCAACTACTACACCGATATATGCGTGCAAGTGTGTGTGTATGTTGTATATTCTCATGGGCATATGTGTGCGTTTATATGCGTTTTTGTTTGCTTTATACAGCACACACCACAAGATCAAAAATTTGTGAATTATTTTATTTTGAACCGGCGCGGTAGAAAGCAAGCATTTTTTTTTTGTTTTGTTTTTTTTATATTTTATTTTTATTAGTATCTTAGCTGCTGGCAGAGACGCGCTTGTTTGATTGTATCAGTTAGTAGTTATTCAATTCTTTTATACAGTATTTGATTTGTCCAAGTCTGATGTTAATTGTTTGATCGGTTTGTTTTGGTCTGGTGGTACGTCGTTTATTCATCTCCGTGCACAGGTATTGCAATTTCGCTCTTTGGAAGCCAGCGCACTGCACTGCAAATAGCATCGTTACTGTTGTGTGTCTGCTAGACCAGATTGGCTTCTTTTAACGTACAACTATCGTCAGCACCGTTTATTCTTACTTTTTTGCTTCTTCAAATCCGTTACGTTGGAAGCGTTGTTCTTTCTGTTAATTCTATTTTGTTTAAATGTATGCGTGTCTGCAGTTACGTAGCGAGCTTTATTGTCGTTTTGTTATTAACGCGGCTATCAGTTTCAGTTCAGCGATTCTGTTTTTATAGCTTTGTCGCTTGCTTTTGCTGATTCTGATTCTCTATTCGGTAGCTGCTGGCGCGATGCTGCCGCTAAACATTGTTTGGTTGACTAATGCCCAGTAGTGACGCCGGTGTTACCGTGTAAGTTGCTGTTACTGCAATGGTACGCCAAAGCGCCGCTCTTCAGAAGCTATATAAAGAAGACTAGAAACGCTATGAGTCCAAGTCTCTTTGAATTTAATGAGGCGATTGTGTCTGGTGCCAACAACACATGGCATCCATCAAATTGTGAATATTAGTAACTTCTTGTCGTTCACATGAAATTTTCATCATAAACAGCAAAAGCATCACACAAAGGTTCACTCACACATTTATTTATTTATTTAATTAAAAGAAGAAATACGCGCTGCAAGTAATTTTGTTTTTATTTTTTTGTTTTTTTTTTTTTTTTTTAGCCAACAAGTGAAAAATATTAAATATAAAATAAATGAATTTTCTTAAGGGAAAAATTACATATCTATGACTACATGTGTATGTAGATTAATGTATATTTACTTACATATACAAATGAAATGCACAAGATTTTAAAAAACTAATTGTGATCGATCGAGTGAAAAACTTAAAAAATATCGAGAATAAAATTCGTAAAAATATAAAAGTGTAAGTGACTGACTACCCCAACGTAGGGTAACACGAAAGGATTACAAAAATTACAAACTAATTCGTTTGAAAGGGTTTAAATAAAATCAAGTGAAGACAATTTTGAACGCAAACAATTTTCGATTAGAAAAATTATTTTACGAATAATAATAAAAACACGAGAAATTAAAGACATTTAATTTTGATGTCTTTTTTTTGTACTCCTTAAGAGAGAGAAAGAGAGAGAGAGAGAGAGAGAGAGAGAGAGAGAGAGAAAAAAGGATTTAAAACTTGTGAAGTGTTAAAAATTTCAAAACGTTTTTTAAAGGTAAGTAAAAAAATCAAAAAAAAAAAAAATATAAATTCATTGCAATTATTTCTAGCAAGTACCACGAAAAACATTTTAAAATTTTATTTATACAAAAGAAAACACGGAAGAAAACTAATTTTGTCAACGGACTATTATCGACTCTTAGTTCAGATTTTTTCATAGGTTCTTATGTATAATTTAAAGGTTTATTGACGAATATAACATCGTGTGAGTGTAAAAAAAATTAGTGTAACTGTGCTAATATAATATTATTTAGAATTGAAAGGTGCGTCATACTAATACCACTGAAAAATTAAGAAAATATAGAAAGAATATAATTATATTCTTCTTAGAGCTCTACTTTACTTATTTAACTTATCACGTGCCTTTTAGGGTAAACGATGTCTCACCTTATGTTATGTCGCATTGATTAGCATATGCATATACAATAATAAATGATAATTTCTTGTGGTCGAAACAGAACTATTTGTTAGTCCAACATGGATTAAAAATTCCAATTCTTTGTATTTTCTCATTTCTCAGTTCATTTCTTCAACTTATATTCTTCGTCTACCATTTGACATAAAAGCTGCGTATTAAAATGCTTAACATGTTTTAGATTAACTCATAAAATAGTTTCGAATACTTAAAGTTTAACGTTTACTTTCTAATTAAGTTCTGAATGATAGGTTTGGATTTATTCAACGTTTGTAGCGCATAGAAAGACGCAAGAGAAAAAAACTGTAAAATAAATATATTCTTGATGAATGTCATTAACGCAAAAACATTTCGAAAATTTTGTCTAAAGAGGAAAGCTTTCCAAGTCACATAAATTTTAGAATTTCATTTCAATTTAGAATATCAAGGAAATATGTATACTTTAAGCGGGTTATTTTGTGTGTGTGCTTATCTTTAAATTTTATGAACAGAATTACATAATTATTCCATTCCTCAGTAATGAATATGATGAAAATTTCATCTACAATTAAATAGAAAAAGCAAAATTTGCGAATATAATATGAAATTCAAAAACATCAATTTAAGTCTGTAAACAGCAAAACAAAGATTACATTAGATTGTGCTAAAACCTCTATAAGCACGTAATTTTATTATTTATTTATATTTATTGGTCTTATCCCTAAGTCAGTAGAAAGATAATATGAAATTCGAAAGAGAGTTTCTGCTGAAAACTCCATAAGCTATAGCTGCACTGGTCGTATCCCTAAGCCAATATAAAGAATTACGAACGTAATATGAAATTCGAAAACATCTACTTAAGTTTGTAAATTATAAAGCTAAGATCATACAATTTTCTTTTTAAAGCTCTTTAAGCTGTAGTTCTATCACTCCGCATTCTATGAATGCATCTTTAAGGCAATATAGCAAACACAATCCAAGCCAAGGTAGTCTTAATATTTTTTAAAAGTATCTTTTAAGCTTTACACTCCTTCCGGAGCTTATTGTTTCAGGCATTCCTTAAACCTTGCTGGATGCCTTGAAAAATTTTTTTCTTCCCTTAACCCATAAAATATTATCTTCCTGCCTTGTTTTTTATTTAGATAAATGGCAACGTTTTGCTTTTTTTAGAGCAAAGTTAAGCTAAATCAATTTGTCTTAGTTAAACCTAGAGACATGTGCTTTCTCACGGAGCCAAATCAGCCAAACTATCAAAACTTACTGCATTATCGAAGACAAAACATTACAAATAAAACAGTACAATTAGATCATTATTAAAAAGATCTTCACAACACATTGGTTTTTCAAACGTAAAATCCCTGCATTTTTAGGTGCTACTCTCAATAAGTAAATAAAATTTAAATATGCGTCATCTCATTTCAAAAGAAAACAAAACGTTCCCTTTTACTAAGGAAACCACACCATGAATGTGCATTTATGTGCTTATATATATATATATATATATATATATATATATAGAACTATTGTGCCCTAAAGAAAAAAACACTTTTTCAACTCTTCATAGAAATTACCAAAAGTATCCGATATAACCCAATCGGTTTTCTTTAAAATATTATATAAAAATTATATAATATACAATATATAATATGTAATGTATAATACAGAATATGTAATATATAATATATAATATATAATACCTAACATATACTATTTCTTCCGCATTAACAAATTGCTTTTGGATAATTTATATAGAATATAAAAATTACCCAAAAGCAATATGTTAACGTGGAAGAAATGTTGTATATTGGAGATATAGTGTATTTTATAAATATATATATATAAATATATATATATATATATATATATATTATTACATTATATATTACATATTTATTATATTATATAATATATTATATAGTTTTTATATATTTTATAAGAAAACCAAATTGGATTATATCAGATACTTTTCGTAATTTTTATGGAAAGTTGAAAAAGCATTTAGTTCTTTATGGCACAATATATGTATGTATATATACATATTCTTCGTAGACTATCCTCAATGTTTGTTTAAAGTTTTGAAACATCACATAGACATATCCTTCCTTATAATAAATTCTTTTACTAATTTTTGCAATTAGTCTGCAATTCCAGAATCATAGAATTCTTCTTCCATGTTTAAATATTCTACTTCATGCTCGATCGTTCAAAATTTTTTGGTAAATAATGCTTCTTTTGCTGCATTTTGTCGAAGAGAAGACACAATCGCCCATTCCCAATTTGAACTTTCGCGAGAAAAAGTGGCAATGAAACTTGTAATACTATAGCTAAATTTATAGTAAACATCGCACATCACACACTTTTAAGCTCTTAGTAGAAACACTGATTATTTCGGAATCACTTTCAACCTCATATCGACGCAATAGCCGTTTTAATGAATGTAATTTTCTCTTCCCTTTCTTTTTTGGAATTGCCTTCAAAAGAACACGAGCACTTCCTTAAGGGATAATGCTACAGTCAATTTTTCTGGAAATCAATTTTTTTTCTTTTATGGGCTTAAAAGATGCTTTTAAGCTTTTAGAATAAATAGAAAGAAATTATAGTCTAATATGCTGGCTATTGATCCCTTTCTTCTTTCGGTAATTTCTAAGCTAGGAGTTAGTTTGAGAAAGGATTTATGATCGTTTAAAACCATTTTTAAATAGGAACTCGCTAGTATATCACGTGGGCTGAAATTTCGTAGTCTGACACATAGGTGGCGCTACTAGTATTAAATCCATATGATTTTTAGTAACCTTCAAAATTATTTTGTGGATTTTTTTGATGTTTTCGTCGCTAAAAGCCTCGTTTAAATTTATCAAACCACTTCTCCACGGTTGATTCTCCTTGTGTAAAATCCGAATAATGTTTATCAAGTCAAGCCTTGGCTTCAATAGTATTTTTTTTCGTATTTTTTTATTAATACACGAAATTTCTTTTTATCCATTTTTTCAAACTAACAAAAGTTGCTTCACTAGAAATTCTATAACTCACGGCTTTATAAGCTATCTTGCTTCAAGAATTTCTAATTCCGCACTACTTATGTACCCTTATGACGGCAAACTATTTCTCTTTTCAGAGAATACTGCAGGCTTCAGTCAGGCTTCACTATCATGTCTCCTTACTACATGTCTTATACAACTAACTACATACGATGATATTTCTTTATAAAAAAAATGGGGTTGTTTTTGGACAAAGAGACGAAAAGGCAAAGAAGAATACAGTGAATCCTTCTTTAAAATTGATTTTATTGTTGCAACTGATATTGCAACAATACTTGCAAGGTCAGCATGATCGATGGTGTTGGTGTTGATGATCTTCCCGGAAGTGATTCTTCTTCAACTATTCTTCGATCGTCTTCAAAGTATTCGAGAGTATGAGAGTATAAGAGAGGAGCATATAAAAAATAAAACTATCTACTTACGCTTCATCATGAAGCTTGAAAAAAACAGCCACAATAAGTAGAGCTCGCAATTCCCAGCTAAAAAAAGAAAAATAAACTGTAAGACTTAAATAACTGACGGTACAACAAACATGTATTGGTAAAGATTTAAAAGCTATGACCATTAAATTCATGAACATTAGACCATTAACAGTAAAATATTCTTTATAGCAGAAGAAAATAAATTGAGAGAAGAGCATAGAGACGTATGTACTATAATCTTATTATGAATTTAAATTGTTTATCAGCAGATTATTTATTTGCATATACTCTTGTATGTACGAACGAGTTCGAGAAACGAATTAAAACGGTTTTGAAATTGTTCTCTAACTGAAATTATTATTGTCTTTCAGTATACGTACACACTCAAGCATTCGTACGATATTCCATTAAATTTTGATTAAACCTTTAATTGTGAACTCATGTAACTCAGCTTTCCAATAAAAGTTTGCTTTCCTGTTAACGACGTTATTTAAAAGGCTTTAGAAGTTTAGTTGATGTTCATAAAAATTCAAAATATACATGCACGTTACGTGCATGTACGTGACTTAAAAATGTACTACGATTAAAGTAAGCGATATTTCATGCGACCTGTCGCCAGTTGCACTGAATAATTAATTTCGACAATTTATTTTCTCATACCAAAAATTTTATGTTATTTTTTTAATTGTTAGATATTCTCTTATAGAAACACGGAAGAGGTAGATATGCTTACGGCAACAACAGTCGCTGTGCAAAACATCCTAAATTGAGGAATATTTAGAAACAAATGGTGAAATATGACCATTACCATACGGAACTCTTCACCAGACCTATCATATTAATGTTCCTTCATGACGAGCATCTAGAAGCTAGAGTTTCTATATTTCTGTATCTTTTTGTTTTCTTTAGATGACTTTAAGACTTTTTGGTCCCTGACAAGCTACGCACAATTTTCTACATATTTACTAC
Organism: Glossina brevipalpis; assembly: GCA_000671755.1. Taxonomy (NCBI): domain Eukaryota; kingdom Metazoa; phylum Arthropoda; class Insecta; order Diptera; family Glossinidae; genus Glossina; species Glossina brevipalpis. The sequence goes on from KK351018.1 coordinate 2,154,062, forward strand.
ATATCTCTACATATCTCTGTGTATCTTTTTTCTTAAGCATTTATAATAAAGACAATCATAATTCTAACAATTTTCTTTCTTCTCACTTTAAGTTTTTAGTTGCCTTTAAAAGAAAAAGATGCGATATTATAACTAAATTAATAAAGCAATTTTTTAGTAAATGAATATCTAAACTTTGCCTTTTTTTATTCAAACACTCACAAATCACTTAAACAACAAAATGTTTTGATTTCTCTGCGTAGGCACGTAGATAAACTGATTTTTCTACACACATTTTTTTGGTCTGCTGCCGTGGCACTACCCTCTTAAAGCAATTCCTGCATTCCCACTATTTAAATCAAAAATGTTTATCCTCATCATTTTATTAAAGAAAGAGAATAATCTTATGAAGGTATATCTCATCTGTGGTCTTATGGTCAAAGTAAAAGTATTTTAAAAATTTCATATTAACTAAATTCTAAACATATCCCTTTAGTGAGTTTATATATGAACGTAAAAGTAATGCTTACTGACTGTATAGTTGACCACTGTAATTGGCCAAATAATCTCATATCATACCAACTTCAAGACATAACTACTTTTCGTATAAATCATAATTAAATTTTCATACATACATTACATTAAACTGAAGAAACACTTTATGTTATTCGAAAAAGCAATGTTTTAAGAGAGATTTAATTGTAAAACGAAAAAAACTTAAATGTAATGATTTCTTAAAAGACATTTAAAAATCAACTTAGGACGGAGTGCTATGCGGTCATCGCTACCTAAAAATTATTTCATTAAAACCCCAGTTTTATGGGTTTTTCCTTTGTGAGTTCTAAAGGAAATTAAGCTGAGTTACGTCGGTCAGTTTAGTATTGTTTTTAATTGAGTTATGAGAGCTACATCTCAATTTCAGCTTTCAAATAAAGTCGGAAATATGCATAATACATGTAAATGTACACGTGCTATGTACGATTTCCGATTACATTCTAAGGCAAAAATTTGTTATGATGTACGATATTTCCAGCCAAAATTTTATAAAAATTTGACAGCACTTCATAATTGATTATATAAATTCAAAAAAAAAAAAAAAATGATTTCCCGTAACCTCTTTAATGCAATCAAACCCACTGGGGATTCTTGAAAGCATCTTCAACGTTTCTGTGTAGATTACCTTAGCTTGTGTTTGAACCGTGGTCTTCTTATTCAATTATTCAAAGTTATCTTGTCATTGAGTGTTATAGCAAAACATTTTGAAAGAATTGTTACTAGCTAGCACTACCAACCATTTAGAATTTATTATATTTGTCCAATATATATTATTATCGCTGATGAGATTAAATCGTTCTCCGTTCGCTTTTAATTAGGAATCGTGCTGCCGCCTTCTCTAGCTCGATTTAGAAAGATTGGTTCTATGAAATTAAGCCTATTTTATATAAATAGGAGGACGTATAGATTCCTTCCTTGATATATCAGTTCGGTTCTTTCAATTTACCTACTGATCTAACAAATGAGTTGAATCTGTTCAAAAACAAAACTTTGATTTTCGCACTAAGGAATGTGAATTGGAATCTTCTAATCTCAATGACACCGAATGAAACGAATTTATTACCTGCAACTCTATTTTTTGTAGAGAAACTTAGGTTTAATTTAGGTTGACGTTTAGCAGTCATATCTTAAAAGAAGGGGGGGAAAGTAAATTTTAATAGGCGGGCTGTTATGGAATACCGTGGAACACAGCCACCCATGGAATACCAGAACAAAACAACTATAAAACAGATATGCTTTGAGTTTATTCTGTAGGCGTGGCCTGTCATCGATTTGTCTCATTTCCAATAGCAACGCTTCTCAAAGAACTTCCAATGTTTCTGCCAAATTTAAAGCCGATATCTTCATTTGTGTGGCCGGAAAATGTTTACCACAGTCATTACACAGAGAAGAACGGCGGACAGACGGACATTCTTAAATCGATTCTAAATTTGATGCTGATCAAGATTATACATACTTTGTAGGGTCTCCAAAGTTTGCTTCTGAGAGTGACAAACCAAACGACAAAATGAAATATATCCCTCACCTTCCACGTAGGGTATAAAAAAAAGCATCATTCTTTTTCGTAATATGAGTCAATTCATCCATACGACAATGCCGGTTCGCGACATGTTGAAAGCACTCAACTGGGAAGTGCCAGCTAACCCGTGCACTATTCTCGCTCCCGTTATCAACAGTCGCTTGCTTCCGATTACAACCCGTTTGCATCGATGTGTCATGCACTTGCTGAATAGTGCTTTGATTCGCACGAAAATGTACAAAAAATAGATCGATGACTGGTTTGTCTCAAAAGACCAAGAGTTTCTTGACGTGTTATCCACAAATTGCTGGACAAGTGGGAAAAATATATAGCTAACTACAGGCAATACTTCGAATATAATATTTTTTTTTTTATCATTTTCATAGAATAAACGAGTATTTCTTTAAAAATATTCCGGTTTCAAATATATTTACATACCTGGTATGTTTCTTTACTTAAAAGGCTAAGAAAAGAAAATGCTTACGCTCGGAACGGGCGATTTGTTGTGATGTAAGATATTTCATTGCAACGTGCTTTAATAGTTCATTGGTATTTTCTTGAATTTCTATGGCAATTTTTCCTTATTTATCACGCAATAATAATTCGATAAGTAACAATAAACAGTAGTTAGTAATCAGTCAGCGATGGTACATAATGAATGAATGGCAAGTGGACCGTAACATTTGAAATGACTTACTTACATAAAAGCTTGAATATCAGGTAGGAAACAGTACTAATACCTTTCCTATAAGGAGAAGACGTAAAACGTATAAGATTTTGTAACACAAGAATGATTGTTTAATTAAGATTTGAAGATGGGATTTTTATTGCGATGGCAATAATGGTTTCAAACTGATGACGTAAGAAGAGAAGGATATTAAAAGACAAAATAACAAAATAACAGTTGACAGAATTTATGTAGAATAGATGTATAAGTGTAAATTGCTAAAATCAAAATCGTCTGTCCGTGCTACAATTCAACTGTATTCAGTCTATAGGATTCAATTTTCTACATACTTTGATGAAATTTGTTAAATCTTATTGAATCTTGTAAAAAATGCATTCGATCGGACCCTTTTTTGACCACTTCACAAAAAATCTCACGTTTTGAGAAATTCGTTGTATAAAAAAGGTATTTCATTTTTTCCTAGAAATAGCTTTCTCTACGGCGGCAATATCTAATTTCCCTTATTTTAAGAAGAACAGGTTTTTTAAGATATCAATTTCCTGCGCTAACTTTGAATCATATTGATCTATTTACCCTATAAGTGTTCTTATGAAAAGCAAACAACAAATAATTTTTCTAATTTTTAGTACTTTATGTTGAAAACAGGTGAAGAATAGTAAATGCTTGGACAATTGAACAAATTTGATCCACGTCGCTTCACATTTTGAATTTTATATTTAAAACTTCGAAAGATGTCGTATGGTGTATGTCGAATGGTAAATCCGAAACTAGATAGAAAAATTTCCGTTTTAGGAATAGTTTCTTGACCTACTTATCCCAGTGGCACTACCAAGCTATTCTAGCTAAACTTTCTTAAGTTCTTCAATTTAAGGTGGAGCAAGGATGAAAAAATGAATTTCCAGATGTGCTTCGAATAGTCTCTAGAAGTAAAGGACAATTGTAGGCTAACGTCTCCAGAGACAATGTAACACTTTTTAATACTTTAATACTTTTATTGGCTTCCATACGACGATACCCCTAAATAAAAACCGCTTTAGAGTTTTCATCGAATTTCTACAACAGGATCAATTTTAAACGTTTGGAGAGGTGTTTCTCACTTACGCTCGGTTATTGTATTAAGAAATAATATTGAAAAAAAAGAACCAATTTTGTGATGATTTTCAATCTTGGCATAACATGTGGATGATGGACAAAGTCAAGATCTATCACAAATCACAGCAGCAAACTATATGAACAATGATTCAGTAATAAAAAGCCTTTAAGGTTTTATTCATTTTCCTACGAACACGGAATATCCACTGATGTCTTCACTCACTGTGTTGGTTAACTATTGCCGACCAACACAGAAAATTCGGTATCGTTTATGCGCTCCTATACGATACTGTGCTTGCATATGTGTTCAAAGCGTTTCCTTGTGTTCACAATTCTCAACCTTCTGCACTGAGAAACACCAATCGGGCAAAGTTGGGCTGGAAGTAGGAAGGAGATATCACGTCTATTGGCAATCCTTGAAAGCTAACATTCTAAGAACAATTGGCCCATTAGAGAAGACACCTCACTGAGAGAACAATTAGAACAATTTTTTAGATCATGGGCTTTACCGCTCTTCGTTCTTTTTGTACCGAAGATCTGTTTTCCGAATCGAAAAAAAAGCCTTATACGAAAGAATACCGACAACTCCGGCATCTTAGGGGATTGGTTATAATTGTGCCGGTGAAGATTTATAATTTTTCAGTCTATTGAACTTCAATTCCATGTTTGATATTTAATTTAGATATATTTTTTGGATCGATTTTTTTTTTACTTGTATGTGTGCCGGCTAATTTTATTCTTTTTGATTAAGTTCATCGGTTTTGATATTTCGTTTCTGCAAATGCAGTGTTATATCGCACGAGAATACTGCACTTTGAGTATTAAAACATTTTTTGGCTAATCTAGGTAATCGATCCCTAATCCCCGCTGATCTCGATCATAAATTTGTCAGAATTTCTTTCCTTTGCAATATTAGAGTGCTTTTACGACTTCTACCAATGTACGATGTCGCTCGATATCGCTCGAGGTGGCCCTGTGTTTTAGTTTGGTAAAAGCGATCTACCTTCACTTGTAGGAATTACATTCCATAGAAATAACTGCACAAGCACTTCGATAAGAATCGAAAATAAAGCTATAAGACCAAGTTCACATTTCCCCATTGTTTGCTAAGATTTAAATTTCAACTAGAAGAAATTTTAGATAAAAGGGCGCGTTAGGTAAGATCGCGATCTTTGCTCTAATTTAAATAAACTTCATCTCTTTCTTTTCTTTCCTCTAATAAAAAATGATTTAAATTAATCCTTCAAAATTTTTGAATTGAAATATATTTAAAAATTCCAGAGCAACAGTGAAAACGGAGTTAAGTTCCGAAATGATATTTAAATATTTTCAATTTTTTAATTGCAAGAACTTGCAAGTGATTTTTCACATCACATCGTGACTTAAAAGTAAATAGCCGTATATATGGATACAACACATATGTTCAAGCACACAGTCACCATACCTCCCTTCTCTTTTGAGCATATTCCTCAAAATCGTGTTATCTTCAAATGTTGTTTCGCAAAAAAGTTTCTAGAATTTTTGTAGCACATTCAACAACGCAATCAGTACGGGCAGTACACATTAGAATTTTGTCATATTTCATATACATACATACATACAAACATACATATATGTGTTTATATATGTGTTTCACAGCATACAACATTTTACACAAAGAGATATGTTTTTCACCCTATGTATGCAGACTTAAATAAACTTTGCTCAGGAGGTCTTGGCTGAAGTGACGGCTAGACGAAGTAGACACTCCCTTTGAAAACAATTTATGTATTTGTCTTGTCAATATCTGCTTTTGAAAAATAGAAAAAGTTTTTCCAAAAAAATTCTCTTAAAGTTGGCGGCGACATCTTCATATAAACAGTCAGAAATTAGCGCACAATACATTCTTCAAATATTTACTACCCTAGAAAATGTAATAATTTTGCAGCAGACAAGGGAAGTTTTGCCAATGGTGTGTCATCTCCACATTTAGTTTGCGGATAAATTGAAAAAACAAACTAGTTAATGCGCTCGCTCCCTTCTCAGAAGCGAAAAATTCACCATGTTATGGATATTTCCGATAGCCAGGAATGCATCAAACACTCGATGAGCGTTTCTATTGAAGAAATACTTTACGTTGAAAAATATTCTTTAACAACTTCAACTTCAAATATTTTTCGAGATCTAATCTTTTTATGTTAAATTTACGAAATTATCTGACAGTTTTTATGCGTTAGTTGGAAATAAAAGAATTCCAAGTAGCGAAAATTGGACGTGCAGCCGCCAATACTCAGAATGACTTTTATGCCCACCACTGAAGATGGTTATTTTTGTTTTTTTGTTTGTAATACCCAGAAAGAAACTTCACAAAGTATATATTATAGATTCGCGTCAAATTTAAGATCGATTTAAACATGTCCATCAGTGCAATGTCTGTGGCAAGCATTCTCATGGCCGGAAAAATGGAGATATCCGCTTCAAATTTGGCAGAAGCATTGGAACTTTTTGCAGGGAGACTAGTATTGAAAATGGACCAAATCGCTCAAAAGACACGCTCACAGTACAGGCAGAGCACACCTCTCTTTTCGAAAGGAAAAAAAAATGGGTTTTTGTTCATTAATCATAAAATATAGCAGTCTTTCTAGCCCTAGCCTTCTTGCAAAAATCAAATAGATCGACCACGCTCCCTCGATATAATAGAATATTGAAATTAAATTTTTTAATTGAATTTTAATTTTTTTGTAACATTAAGAAAGATGCTTCAGAAGCCACATAAAGATTTTATATTCTTGATCGGTATGAAATTCGTGGTCCACCTGGATGTATTTGTTCGTCCGTCTGCCCATCCGTGCATCTGTCCATCCGTCCGTCTGTCCATTTGTGTGTATGTGTGAATTACCAAACCAGCTAGAAAGATTCTAACGCCATAACATTTCATAGCAAATACGACCTAATGACTAGTTAATGCTGTATCTTCGCTGTTCAGGTGATTTAATGAAGAAAATATCGATGAAATGAAAACAACAGCATTGGAAAGTTGTCATTTAAGATTGAAGGCTCAATTATATATTTAAACAATGAATCATGAATCCGTTTACCACATTTCGATTGATCGTTTAGGCTTGCGATGCATTGAAACTGATTTCGTTCTGAAAAACTTGCAAACTTAATTTAAAAAAAAATAATTATCTCCTAACTACTCCAACTAGAGTGTTGTTTTAAATAGAGCGTTTCCTGGTACTTTGTAGATATTAAATAATTTAAAATTTAAAGCACAGATGCACTCACGTGTGTATATACCGGATGTGCGTCTAATTTCCTTACCTCAAACGTAAAATTTTCTTTCCCGAAAAACTGAATACTTGCAATATGCTTATTGCACATAAATTGTACGCATGTAATTTATATGTTATGAAAAAAATAAAATATTTGACCAATTCACGTGAAAACGGCTTTTTTCCCCAATGCGAATTAATAGCAGATGTTATCAATTTTTACTTACGCATGTTTTCTATCTTCAACATGAAATATTGTTTTTCAGTTTTAAAAAATTCATAGATCAGGCACTTGAGAATTATTTAATGGATGTGTTTGATTATTGTTTGTTGTATTTTTGCATTAACTTAACACTTTTACGCTTATACTTTGCTGCTGCTAATACATGGTATAATAATCTATTTTCAAATATATATTGTAAAAATTCTAAAATTATTCGTATGTTTTATCAAAGGGAGCATTATTCAGCTACTAAAAGAGTTTGAATAGCAAACATTAACTTTCAATAATTGATTGTAAAAATTATTGATATGCATCACCCAAGACATTTCTCTTTAAATTCAGTTGTTCATTTTTAAATTTGGCTTTAAGTATTTTTTTTTTCTTTTTTGAAAAACGAAACAAAACGAAATTATAAATCAATTGAAAATTGAGTAGAAAGCATCTTGTACTTTTGATAATTTTCAATCAAGTAAAATAATAAGTTTCATTCAACACATAGAAAATAGTCGGGATTGACTAACTAAAATATTTTCTCTTGTTTTGAAGTAAAGCAATAATTTTAATTAAAAAATAACGCAATCTTTTTATACACGTGAGATGCATTTTCTTGTTGTCATGTTGTTTGTAATGCCCAGAAGGATCAGTATCAAATTTAGTGTCTGTCCATATGTCTGTCTGCTTATCTGCGTAATGTCTTCTCCTGGCCGCAAAAAAAGAAGACATCGGTTTCAAAATTGGCAGAAACATTGGAAGTCCTTTCACATGCGATGCTCTTGAAAATTAAGCAAAACAAATGGCCACGCCTACAGTATAAAATAAGTTTGAATTCACGTCCATTTTCTGACTGTTTTGCTCAGTGCTCATAGACTGTAAAATAAAAATTTCCACGGTATTCCATACCAATAGAAAAATTCTGCCATGCGTACCTATTAAAATTGAATTTTTTTCCTTTTAAGATAGAGATTGTGGTAATAAAAGGTTCGTCATAACCGCGATTAAAAGTTTTTCACTTGTTATTTTTCGACCTTAGCTACTGCAATTGACTTTCAATTGACTTTCACATCTTTCCAAAAAATGGTAGATTTTTCGCAAAATATGTATTATGCACTTGTATTTACAGATATCCATACACGTTCGTTAAAGCTAATGAATATAAGTGCAGGTTTTGCCACACTTTATACTCAATTTCGAATCTATATAGAATTCAATGCTTTAAGGATAAAAAAAAACATTTGTAAACAAAAAACAAAAAAAGAAATAGCGGAGAAAGAAAGGAAATTTATTGAAGAAATAAAAAACTCACGCAAAGAAGATTATAACAAGCCGGAGAAGACCTTGCTTTATTATTATTACTTATTAAGACCAATGAAATAAATAGTTGAACTAAAAAATAGAATAAGCGCTAGCAACTAGGATTATCGGTTTTACTTTTTTAAAACAGATGGACTAGTCTAGTCGTTTTAATAAAGTTGAATATTTCACTTACATTATATTCTCTAGGTGTTTTCAAGGATTATACGCTCCCAGGAGGCCAATATGACTCGGTATTTACGAAATTTAAATTTTGTTTCCGTAAATGGTTATGGTATTCGTTATACTGTTGTGTTCTAGCTTGAATTTAAGAGTTTTTGTATAGCTTTTATAATCGACAAACTGTTTGTAATGATAATAAATATGTTTCGTGGGCTCCAAAAGTTCCAGCTTTGTTAAATCATTTTCATATAGAGTATGATTAATCTAAGCGTGCCTTGTGGTATCTACGATTGCGTAGATAGTAAACAGGTCGTCACTTTTATGACCGTCTATAAAAGAAAGACACAGACCATTATTTTGCAAAGACTGAGTTTTCCCTGCAAATAGCTCTCTAAAGACGGGATTTGGCGTATATCATTTTTTGTAAGCTAAGAGAAAAGTACCACACGAAAGATCACTTTTAAGCCGCAACTGAAAACCAAATTTTCAGGAGATGCTTAAGGGGATGCTAAACTTTTTACAAGAGTTTACTACGGATTGACGTCTTTTGGTTTTTTAACAAAAATAGCTTTTCTAACATCTTCGCCGAGTAGTGAATTGTTAAAGTTTAGAAGCTTCGCAATGATTTTGGCATTTAACTCATCGATTTTGTTTTCTTGTTTTGGTAGATGTCGTTCAGAAACAAAATGTGCTGGCCCTGACGACTTGGTGATAAAATTTATTTTAAAAAATATATAATTAAGAAAGAAGAAAGTAATAAACATTTCTATTAGAAACCAGCTTAACGATTTTATTTTCTTTCCCTTATTTTTATTAATACAAACAGGATTTTTTCATTTGAGTACTTTTATTTCTTTGTGCTTAGTAAAACAAGAATTTAAGAAAGAAACAGCAGCACCAACTATGCATAAGTTTTATATCGTTTTTATCTATTTCTTTATCCGAATCCTACGCGACAAAAGCATCGTTATATATTATGTTAGAATAATCTACTTGTCCACAAATGACTTAAATTTCATAATACTTTCAAATATCGTAATATATTGTGGCAATTGACCGTAATTATTGACGATAATTTGATGTTCTAACATTATCATCATGCCTCTTGCTGCTATCATTCATTGCGAATAAATTAAGGAACAAAAGGGAGGTGAAATGTCACGATATTCAAAAAGACAAAATGGCGAAGGCAAATACAATATTTGCTTTTTTTAATTTATTTTTTCAATCTTTTATTTAATATCTTGGATGACATTATAAGATGGTCAATGAAATGACAAACATAAGTTCAATTAATTTAACTATTACCCTTAGAAAGCGATAGTCTTTCGTTACATGTAGATGATTGAATATATACATGAAAATTTTTCAAATTTTTAAAAATGTTACGTAATATAAAATGATATAAAATCCTTTATAAACTATGAAAATTTCAATATAACTAGATTATGGTGGCCTTCATGAAAAAGAGCTAAATATCCTTGATAATTGGTTCAATGTGTTTTTTTAGTTAATTTTACCTTATATTAGAGATCCTACCATTCATTCATTAATATCAATAGTCACATCAAAACCCTAAAATTACTGAAGATATGTGGATCGGTGGTAGTAGAATAAAATTTCTTCATTATGCTCAACTAATATCAATTTCTTTCCTATTAACTAAAAGTAATTATAACATAACCTTAAAGTTTTTCTCGCAATTTTTTGTAAGAAGCATTTCTCCATTACTCTAATATCTAGCTCTTGAATATTCTTGAGTACAAATCTAATACACATCTCTTCCGCCTACAGCCTAAACATTCCGTTTCATCAAAATCTACATATCGTATTAGGACATCAAAAGTAATCAACTTTTATATGAGTGTAGATAGGCAGATGTTTTGCCATAAAAGCATATTGAAATTAATATATTAATTCTAATTGTAACACATTAGCAATTAAATGAAAAAATTTGCGTATCTCCAGCCTCAAAATAATTGAAACATAAAAAAATTATCAAGCTCTTGAACTGTTAATTATTTTCCAAAAATCACAAATTTTGTAATAATTCACATTTCATAGAAATAAAAGGAAAAGAAACTAAAATGAAAAGAGAATTTCTATTTAATATCGATTCAATTCTTTACCTCTACAGCTAGTATGCCTTAAAGCTTCAATAGTTTCTGATTTATTTCATTACTTTTAGAGAAATAATTTATATTCCTATGCACTACAATGCACGGTATATAAGATTATATATAATAATAGCGATATTTGTTGGTAAAAATTTAAGGAGAAAAAAATGTACAGGAAAAATAGAAACTCAAAAAGCGAAAGAAAATAATTGGAAAATAATTCTCAGAAAACCAAAAAATATTATGTTTTTGAGAAACAAATTAAACGTAAAACCAACAAAAAAACAAGACTTTTACATACACAATAATTGTAGGCATATGCAGTATTCACAAATTTGCACCTGGAACATTCGTTTATAAAATGTTTGGGTTTGTGTTGTATATATATCACTTATAAAGAAAATCAAAAATAAATAGAAAAAATAAATTCATCTGTAGAGGGTCAAACAGTTTTTACTAAAACTACGAAATTCAGTACAACGACCATAACCACTTCTTCAACTTCAATGGATTCGGTTGTTTTAGTGCTAAATTTCAGATTCATCGATTTCCTCTTCTTCTTCTTCTTTTTCTTCTTTTAAAAGTGCATTGATAATTAAGATTCGAACTTTTCATATGTTATGAAGATACTTATAGGCGCTTATATTAAGACAGTCTTACTTTAGGGGGTTTGAGAATATAGGACGGGACCGAAATGTTAAGCGTCATTACGTAATTGACGGCGAAACTCGTGGTAAGATAAGGAAATTAATAGACATTGACAGTAATTAGTTTATTGCTTTCGGTACCGTCTAAAATCGATCGTAATATTTTTTGGTTTTAGGCGATGGCTTTCGATATCAAAAAGTTTGTAACGAGATTTCATATAATATATTCAAACTAAAAATAAAGTATTATTAGAAGTGCACATACGTGTAGCAATATTAATAGACATAGAAAAACTACCTATATTCTGGTTAACGACAGAAATTTCTAAATGTTGGAAAATTAGTAAAAGCAAATAAAAAAATTTTTACCTTTTCATGTCACAAACCCGAAGGGTATCATAAAAATGAACAAATGAACAGAAGACGTTCTGGGAGCCATTAAAAGTAGTATTAAAAGATTACTAAAACTATTAATAGGTCATTCCTTCAATAAAATTTGAGTCGAAGGTATAACGAAGATAATTAGACACACATTAGACTCTAGTAATTTAACTTCTATTAAAAGAAGAAGAGCAAAAAGTTTATAATGGAAAGAAACATTAAAAGAATTAAGAAAAAAGAAAAATTGAAATAAAAAATGGAAATAACAAAATTTCTATTACCCGTTAAGAGAAGAGAAACGGAAATTTTAATTAAACAATGATATGTTTATTTGAATTTATCAAATTTGATCAAATTTTCTTATTTCCTATTCTTCTCTAATTTCTAATTTATTCTTCCAATTTTTGTTATTCAGACTTCAATGATATTATGTTACGATCCCAGAGCACTCCAATACCTTCAGTTCAGTACGATATCTAAAGAAGCAAACCGAACCTAGAGGTAGTTTTAACAAAACCAAATTCAAAGGAAACTTATTTGCATATCATTATAAATAGTAGGGAAAATTAAAAAGAAAAAAATGCTAACAAAATGTGAAAGAATGCAAAACTTGCTTATAAATGAAAATAAAATCAAATGAAGGAGGAAGAAAAATTCGTAGAAAAGTAGATATGTCGTAGATATGCAAAATTTGTAGGTGGATGGTTCATATACTTGAAGCTTCAATAATAGAAAAGAACAGAGTAAGACATATAGGAAAATTCGGGTAACAAAATATATCGCAATTGAAAGTGGTTTTAAAAAAAGTCAAGGAAGGTGCAATTTTTATTCACAATTTATATTTCATCTATAAAAAGCATGAAACACTTTTCTATATTTTCTCTAAGTCCTTAGTAGCTTTTGAAGTTCTAATGAATCCACTTTCATCAGTTCAAAATCAGTTCATCAGTTAAAAATTTTCAAAATTTTTATTTTATTGTTTTTTAAACGCCAGGTCCACATTATTTATTTAGTTAAACCGAGAAGATATTTTAATACCTTTAAGGCAACAAAGTTCAGTACAATTTTTTTTTGCTACTATTTACGGTAAATATTAAAATAATTAAACTGTATAATAATAAAAAGAAATAAATTAAAATATTTACTAGACATTTTCAAGTTCTTTTACGTAATTTCTTGTTCTTTTTTTTTTCTATTTTTAGATTTTAACAAAATGAACAAAATAGAAAGAAAATGTTTGAAGCATTTGGGTTTCGATGTGCAAGTATGTGCAATTTTAGCCTTTCTGATGATACCTTTAGTGACAGAAACTGGTAAGTACGCGGAACACTTGATGCATACTATAAATGAACCAAATAACCCTCAGGTATTAAAAATGAAACAAAACAAATTCCGCTCTTTCATTTTTATATCCTTTACCGAAGGATAGCAGTGGTATATTCATTTTGTCTAAACACTTGCAACGCCAAGAAGAATGTATACAATCTCCATCTCAATTCGTTCAAGCATGTCCCTCTGTCTGGAGGGACATGCTTTTCAGAAACATTACAAGCAAATTGGTATTAGAAATAGGTCAAACCGCTCGAAGGACACGCCTACTGCAGGATGTGTAATTTGAGAACATTTTTGTTTACAAAAGCAAAAAAAAAACCAATTACTCTTATCCCACATAACATACAACCATAAAAATTCCTACATACATTCTATGCGCGGCTTTGCACTACCTAGACAGAAACGAAAAAAAGGCCCCACTCATACATTTATAAAATGTCTGCGACAAACATTCCCCCAGTTACAAGAACTAAAGTATCGGCTTCAAATTTGGTAAAGGCATTGGAAATTCTTGAACCTAGCTCGGTATTGAAAATGATCTAAAATGGCCAAAGTACACACCTACAGTGAAACATAAACTACTACTACTTCCTAGATTTTTTTACTTATTATTTATAACTTACAACAGATACGGGATAAAAATTTCGACGTGCATTTTATATATAGAAATGCTAATGATCAGCCACGCCTATACAATATCAAAGAGTGTCGAAATTAAATTTTGTTTTTATTTTTTGCTTTTTTTTAAAATATATTATTATTATTATTATATTCTAGAAAAAAACTCTAGCGCAATGAGATTTGAACCCACGTGTACGTGCTATAGAAGCGCTTCTTAACAGTTCAGCCAACGTTGCAAGCTTTTTTCAATATAGAACTAGTACATGTGTACGTTTCTGTCGCAACCGAATATAATTCTTCTCCAAAGTCTGAGAAGTAGATATGTTCTCCCTTTTGTAATAGCAAATATAAACATTGGACATCAGTTGCATGCATATATTTTTCCTCTGTGTAAGATTCTGAATCGTTTTTCCCAATGTTCGTCTGCGCCCGTAATCCTTTTAAAACTAAATTTTGTTTCTTGCATTATATTTCTGTATACATAAGCGTGACTAGCGCAAAATATCATCTTAGATTGAAGGGACACGTGCCTACATATACAATAACATCTGTTCTAATTTTTCATGGTAAACAATAGAAAAGAAAAGTGGATTAACATCCCTTATAATAGCTTCTGAGTGTTTGATGCGATGTATCCCAGTTTAGAATAGTTATGGTGATCATAAAACGAAGGGGAAGTCATATTCGGCACCGTAGATTTTTTTAAATCCACCCCCAACATATGGGTTGATTTAAATTCTTTCAAGTTTGTAATGCATTGTATTGCACGTACAAAACAACAACACAAATTAGAAAATATTATAATATTTACCTAAGTTTGGATGGTGGACAGCAGTATCCATAAATATGTTTGTATAGATACATATATAAATATATATTTATATATAATGAATTTATTTCTAAACCGATAGATATTGGTAGATAGGACAGCTAAACGTAATTATTTTTTGTTGTTATTAAACTTGTCTAACTTTCATAGAAGGACACGCAAATAGTCAATATTTCCAATCAAATATTGAATGCAAAGATTTCAATTGTTCTCTTAATAATATAATATTGGGCATACGTGGAACAATTTAATTCCTTAACAAAAAAAAATTAGTCTGCCAGGGAAGTTAATGAATACGACGTGAAAGTGTAAGGGAAAGAAAAAAATCTCAATTTAAACCTGGTCTTTCAGATGAAGAACTTGACATCACAAAAATGTTATCAATGCAGAAAACGTTTATCAGGCACAAAATAGAATAATGGAAGAACAGCGATTGGCTAAGGGTGTGGATATTAGCATTTCACGTGACGTAGATCCATAACATCTGCAACTATTTTCTAAGAAATAAATCGGATTTTTCTCATCGATCGGTCGTTACGGTTACGACTTGGATGTACCATTATGACCCAGAATGTTGACAAAAAAAAGCGGAGTAGGAGGTTTCATCAGCTTCTAAATAGCTGTGATCGGAATTGTCTACATATTTTATACCGTCTGCCGTCTGTTGCTTACCTGCAATATAACAGGAAAATATTTTTGTAACTTTTCGGACAAAGAGTATGAAAAAATTCTTGCAGAAAGACCAGGTTTGCAGAAGAAAAAATCAATTTTTTACCAGGACGATGCAACAAGCAAATTAACTCAATTAAAATACGAAATAGTCGGACCTCGATCTTATTCATGAGTTTTTCATCAAAGAACGATTCTAAATCAGAAGCATTCATTTTTCAATTCACTTTTAAGTCAAAATTCAAAAACTGAATAAAGCAGATTTTGCAAAGTTACAAAAAGAATTTCTTTCAAATCCTAATTCTTCTCGATTTGTAAAGTACAAATATAATGACTGAGGTATACAACTTGATAAACATATGTTATAACGTTCCATTTTCTTCTTCTTCCCACCGAGCATGATTTCTGAAGTCTATTAAGTGTTTCTATTTCACACCTATAATGAAAGAGTTTTATGCCTTCTATGCGAACGTTATACAATTATTCTTTAAACTCTAAGATGCAATCTGAAATTAGAATCAAATACAATTATGTTTTTATAGCTAAACTGTAAACTCAAAGAATGTGGTATAATTTAAAATATAAAATCTATTAGATGAACAGGAAACTTTCTTATAACCGTTAATTCGTTTAACATTAGCGACTTTTTACTTTATTCGCATTTATATTGACTGGTTGTACGCTTCTCTCTTGTGTTTCTTATAATTTTCTTTAGTTCAAAATTCACAATTTTTAACATTTGAGGACAAGTAGTAGTGTTCTAGCCACTTCTACATTCGGATATTTCCGAAATTTCTTCTTGTCCCTTATCTTTGTTTTTCTTGAATTCTCTCACTCGAGTTTTTATAGGGAGTTTTTTTTAGAGATTAGAATTGAAATTTAAATTTTATTATTAAATTAATTTAAATTTAAATGAACAACTTTTGTTCCATTGCTCACTTTGTGGCAATGCTATTCCTTTTTCTTGTTCGTGCCGAAGAAGGCTAGTTTGATGCAGTGCCTGGTAACCTATTTCTACCTTGAATTAGTTTCGTACGACCTGTTTTATTTAAAAATAAAAACAGGTATTTTTTGAGTGAGTTGTGATACTTGCTTCATGGAATTTGAAGTTGCTGAGAACGATGCCGCATTAATGTTTTAGGGTTTTCGGTGACAGTCTCGCTTAGAGCAGCAAAGCATTCAAGAGGCCGACCCGTAAATCGACACAAAGGATACTTACTGTCTATGAACGACCCAGTTTTTTGAAATTTTTTGATAACTCTTTTGATTACACTTTCTCGACCGAAAATTCTGCGAACTTTGCTAAGGATATTTTCGCCATTTTTATAACGGGTTTTGAACAATTATCACGCGTTCTTCTTTTGTGTAGCGCTTCATTGTTAATAATCGAAACAATCATAGGTGACAGCAACCAAGTTTCAGAGTTGTCACTTGATGAAGAAGAAACGACTTAAAATGTAAATAGTGAACCACTTACTAAAACATCCTTTATTATATCAAGAGTACGGGAAAATTGTCTCAGTATGCCATGAATGTACGGTGGAATTAAGCCTCATATGGTCAGATATTCAGGTCAAATTTCTAGAAACAGGCGCTAGACTGGCTGCAAAAAAAATTACTACTTTTTTTTGACATCGAGTAGCACTCGCTATGATAATTATTATTCCATTTTATGGATTCGCTTTCTCTAAATTATCTAAAGAAAGATGTTGTGCACAAATACAACAACAACATTCGCTAAAGCATATGCGTGTGTGCATATTTATATAATTATGAAAAATAATCGATGACAAACTAACTAACCATCACGTGAATGTCAGTTACAGAGACGAGTATTTATTTTGTATGTGTCTGAATAAATCATTCATGATGTCGCGCATTAAGTTACTCTCCATACTCAGTCACTCACATATGTGCAGATAAACAGATACATGACACAGCGTCGAGTGTTGATACATTGATTCATTACTCATTTCCTCATTTTAATACGAAGTCTACTCGCTACAATTTATTTGCAATCCGTTAATAAAAAGTTTTGTTTACATAATGCACAATTGTGTGCACTAGCGCACGCAGTCGGTGCAAGTTCAACACTCTGCTTTTGTTATGACGAAATACAGCGCGTGCTGCATTTAAATTTATGTCAACACAACAAGCAAGTTTCTCACGTTTATAATGTTTATCCGCAATTTTGGAAAGAAAACCCTACATATACAAAAGTAAACAAAAGGGAAGAAAAATGCTTTACACCAAAAATTACGGAATGAATGTCAATTAAAGCAAAACCGAGAGGGTCTAGTTTGAAAGTGGAAACGAGTAAGTAGACACAAGAAAATCTTAAAAGAAGAAAAAAAAACTCATTGAATGGAAATAAACAAAACAACTCCATTAATGCGGCTATGAATTGAATTATATTTAGATGGTGGGAAAAAAAATTGTTTTCTCTCTTCTTTGAGTGCACATAGGATAATTGCAAGCAACACCGATTAAGTTTACTTGTCCTGCGTATGTTCTCATCTTTTCTTGTCACTAAATTTTATGTATATTTGGTCTTAAAATTGTAATATTTTTACTGAATCAAACTACAACTATAAAATATTGGAAATGTTTTAAGATGTATAAGGGACCGTAAATGGTTTTTTTTTTCTTAACTTAGATAGAATGGGTTAGAGGGTACATGAGATCACTCAGGGGCAATAAGTATGTAATGAACGTAATAAAACAAACAGTAGCCATCGATGGCGATTTTCTTTCTTTCCTTTTTCTTATCTATTTATTATACCCACCATTTGGTTTGTAAGTGGGTATACATTTGGTTTGTAAGTCCCAGGAGGAAACTACGGAGATCCTACAATGTACATATTTCCGTGATCAACATCAAATTTATAATCGATTTAAGCATGTCCGTCTGTCCGTCCGCCTGTTTAATATGTTTGGTAAACTTTCTAATTTCTTTAATGCACTGAAAGATAAGTTTTCAAAATATTTCTGTTCATTTATTTCCAGACAAATATGCATTAGTGTATTTTCTTCGAAACGACCTTTGAGTAGACTTGAGGTTGAGAACTCTATAAAAGGTTGTAATGATTCTGCAAAGAAATTAAAAGTTTTTTTATGAAGTTTTTGATGGTGATTACGAATTCGGCGGTAAAGTTAGTAAAGTGAGGCGTAAAAAAGTCATTCTGTTTTTGACAAATGTAGCGAAAAAGCAAAAATTTATCGAGAAAAGTGAACAAAAAGGAATATACAAACACATGTTCGTTTGTAAAAGTCAACTAAAGAGGGTTAGATAGATAGATAGATAGATAGATACATACATAGATACATAAATAGACAGGTTAATGACATCCCCCGAAGTAAAGCCGCGCAAAGCTTGATCCAAACCTCTAATGCTATTAGAGACAGGTGACTATGGGATGAGATCAATGAGGATCACAGATCCATAAGGGCCCACCTCGAGGTAATGCGAAAGAGGTTCCAAGAGTAAAATGTCAGAAATTTTGCTTCACATAAGATAAATTAAATGATAATTCAAAATTTTCTGTGTATACATACATACGTATATTCTTAACAATTAGTTTAAATATGTTTTTCTACTTTTTCACAGCTCCTTTACAAGAATATACCGAAATGCAGCAATATACTGGTAAGTAAAATCAGAAAACATATAACAGTGGAAATTGTTTACACTTTATTCCAATTGTAATTCCAAATTAATAAACTTTGTGCAATGCATTCCATCTATCTTAAAAGCATAAAATTCTAAAACGAAGAAAACTTAGATTTGGGCTGAAGATAGTTGGTTAAATGCCCTCCAAGTTAAGTTTGAAAGTTTAAAAGACAGCCCTTGTTAAATTTCACTCTCAGCTTACATGAAAGAGCGCATACATAACAGTAGTCACACCTGTAATATGGATATTTCCCGAATTTCTTAATGGAAAATTCAAAAGTACGAGAAAGCTAACGTATTTCTTATATTTTTTCCTTAAGAAATTTAGTTAGCACTATAATCCTACGCATTGTCGCGAGGTGATTCTTAATTTACTTTACCTTTTATTTGTTGGCTAGTTGAAGGTTCATTGTGCCCATTCCAAACGCGTTTATACCTCATCTAGAATAAATTCCGCTGCTTCTAAAGAAAAGTGAGCGAATGCCTTGCGAATAAGCAGATTAGAATAATTAGAGAGATACGTAAGGTAAATAGATTTTAAATCTTGAATGCGGTAATGGTTTGGCGATCGGTACTTTACAGCTGCCAAAACTTCTCTTGTAAGCTTACCCAAGCTATTTGCTATCGCATGAAAACTTAATACAAATCTATGGTAGTATGCAAAAAAACCCTAACAAAATTCGATTGCCTCGAAAGGTATCAGCCACTAGTCACAAGTAGGCCAATTGGGGCTCGAGTTGATAGTGTCTTTGATAAACTTGGCAGCAAATAAGGTTTAAGTGAATCAAAAACACCTTTTGGTAGGAAAAGCTTTTGTAAGGCGAAGGTTCACAAGTGCTGAAACGAGAGTCTAACTAACAATGATTAACGCTTTGATGTTTTTTTCTAAAAGAAGTTAGTGCACCGTAACATGACTATAAACCGCACTTGGCCTAGTTAATAATCTACGAAGAAAAAAACATCAATCTATCTTACTTTCGGTTCCAAAGCTCTTAATTTAAGTATTTCGATTAATATTGAGTAATATAGAGATTACACACTACAATAGCAATAGACGTAAATTGATTCAATATTTAAAGATTTTTAAAATTTAAAAATTTTTGCTTCTTTCTCTTATTTTTTAGAAGGATGCTACTACAATTACAATCATTACAACGAAGGTGATCGAATTATAACAAATGAGCCTTGTTTGAATTGTACGTGTCGTAATAAAATGCTTATGTGTTATTTGCGTGTTTGCCCGTTCACGAAGCCTATCGGTCACGATTGCATTGTTGAGAAACGAGAGGATCAATGTTGTCCAATTATTACTTGCCCCGAAGGTTGGTTTAAAAAAGGCAGTCTATTGAACCAAAGATTTTGAAAAAATTGGAAAATTTCTTTATGCTATATATTACAGTCCCCGTTGATGTTGCCCACAATGCAATAGCAAGTGATACTCAGTTAAATGTACCAGGAAAGTACGGATGCAATCTCAATGGAAACTTTTATCCGGAAGGCGCCCAAGTACCCTCAAATCCCAATACGCCATGTGAACTTTGTTATTGCATCAAAAACCGTACCTCTTGTCTGATGCAGGAATGTACCCTGCACATTGAGGGTTGTACACCTATTTACAATCGAGGATCTTGTTGTCCAATACGTTACAACTGCGGTAAGTGAAAAATCGAAATAACCCTTATTATTTGCTTCTATTACATATTTTTATTATACACGAATTTAGATCACGAAAAGGATGTTTTCGAATTGGAAGACAATTACAGCACAACTTTTATTACTACTGAACAAACAACTGAACGTCCAACACCTGGCTTCATACTCACCACTACTGTATCTGCCATGAGCACCAAGTGTATGCAAAATGGTCAATTATATGCCGACGGATCCCGCGTACCTGGAGAAAATGCTTGTCAAAATTGCTATTGCATGCGAGGCGATATCATTTGCGCAGTGCAGGAATGCAAAAGGCCATTACTCGCTAGTAATGGGAAGATTTGCAAGGTCGTGCCTTCTTCTGCCGAGGGTGAATGTTGTTTTAACAATTACGTGTGTGAAGACGATTCGCCAGCTTATCAAAGTCTCGATACTACAACACTGCCCTATTCGAATCTAGATGAGAAGGTCGGAGATATCTCTCCAATTCCCTTCGAAGATCTTCACAATTTGGAGAAGGACAAGGTCGGAGATATCTCTCCAATTCCCATCGAAGATCTTCACAGTTCTATTTCAGAAGATGATATGAGGTTGCAAGCTCATATTGACAAAGACGAAAGCAAAGAGGTACACCGAGACAAATCTATAAACGCTGACTATGAAAATCTTGGACTTATTACCGAATTTTCAACTACGGACAATCCAATACAAAACACTACATATGATGATAGTAGATATTCTCCTTCGGAAGTGATGGAACAAAGCGAGGATGTAACCGATGCAAGCACTAAAAATAGCGGGGAGCCGTACACAACTACGGAGCAAGATGCGATCAAAGAAAAAATTGTTGTTGAAAAAGAAGAAGAAAAAGAATCTGAAAAGGATATTGACGAATTAATCAGCGAAACTACAAGCAGCGAAGACTACATAACTACAGAAGGCACAAGTACAATTCCTACGGAAAAGCTAACTGCTCACGAAAAAGATGAAATTGATGACAGCAACACGACAACCGAACTGTTCGCTAAGGCACATTCGATTACTATCGATCAGGGAAATATGCCTTTTGTTGTCGACAACAGCGAGAACTATCTAACCTCAGCAATAACAAACGCAAACGAATTGACAACAACTTCATTAGTCGATCAGGAGCAACAAACTACAGACCATGTGAAAGAAATCGAAGATAACGAACAGTTCACAAAATCGCCCGAATTTGTAGGAAAATTTGAGATAAAAGATTTGAAAACTGAAGAATCTGAATATGAAATTCCGCACGATGTTGAAGATGAAACTCAAATCAAAACTTTAAATGGCGACGAGAACACCGATAACATTGCTTCGACTCGTAATGAATTTGAGTCATCTACAGAATCTTTGAATATTGAAAAAATCACTCTAGACACTAATATGGAAACTTTTTTGGAAACAAACAAATATTCTGAAAATTCTATGAAAGATATTATTTCAAAAAAAACTACTAAAACATATCCTGAAACATTCCAACGTACAGAATTAAATACCGCACCTCCTGCAATTTATGATGAACAAAACTTGAATAAATACGACAAAAATATTGAAAACATTAAGCTGACTGATGAGGCAACAGTTGCTTCTGAAGATAACGTTACTGTTGGGCAATCATTTGTAACATATGCAACTGATATTCCAAACAAATCCCAATATTTTGAAAGTGATAACCAAGTTACTAGCATACCAGAAAAACTATCTAAGTCTGAACCGGACCCTGAAGCCGGAGAAGATGAGCAAACGAGCGATGATTATATTCATATTACAAAGTCACCGGGGGCAGAAAAATCTGACTTTATCGAAGATAAACACAAAGAATTTAAGGAATATACATCTGAAGCATCAATGTTTACAGACGCTATTAAACTTATAACAAAGAGCACAATATTCGAGACAACAAACGAAGAATCTTATCCACAAAAGACGGACGAAGGTATATTAGCTTCATCAAATGAAGAAAACATTTCCTCTAAAACAACAAAGAGTATTCAAGACGATAAAATATATAAAACTACTCCATGGAATCGAGAAACAACTCAGTCTCATTGGTATGAGGAAGAAATAGAAACCTCAACAAAAACGGTTAAAACTTACGCATCCCAAAACGAAGATAAATATTTTAGTGAAGAATCGACAAACAATGAAAACCTTCTGACTGAAAGCCAAACTACCGAAAGCATTCCAGAGACAGAAGAAGAAAAAGCAGAGGTTGTACTAAATTTCACGAATGCACGAGAACAACCCAAAATTAGTGAAAAGGTCTCTGAAATGACGTTTTCTATGTCGGAAGCTGAGACTTCTACGCAAATATTGAGTACAGATATTGAACAAGTCACAAACCCATCAATAGGCGATAAGGAAGAAGACATTGGAAAAGAAAATGTAGAAACGGACCTGCACAAGCCAACGGAAATAAATGAAAAAATGTCTTCATTCTACACGTCTGAAGATTTTTCTGATTACACTACACAAGCAAGCACTTTAAATACAACAGCTTTGGAATATATACAAGAAAATATCAGCAGAACAAGCGAAAAGTCAAAGGAAGAATCTTCCTTTACAGAAACAACATCTGATGAAAACGCAAATGAATCAATTGAAAGCTTGGAAAAAAGTACAACATATGAACGACCTACAAAAAGCATGGTGATCGAGGAACAACCGAACGAAATTACTCAACAACATTATGTCAAAGAGACAACGACAGAAACATTGGAAGCAGCAACAACAGAGTCTGAGGATGCCGATGTACTCACAAAAGATTCGAATTCGGATCCGGAAAAGAAAGACAAGCAAGCAGAATTGCATGTGTATAAAGAATACGAGTTGACTGAAATGCCATTTGAAGAGAACCAAAGTCACGAAATTGTAAAAGAAAACGAAACGAAAACTTTAAAGATCGAGGATAGAATTTCGACGATACAGCCACTGGAAGCTACTTCAGAATCTCGTGACAGTTCTAGTTGGTCCACTGAAATTTCTGACTATGATTCTGTTGGATACTCTTCTGAAGCCTTCGATATTTCAAATGTGTCAGACGAGGACGACATGCATCTTACAACGACGGAGGAAATGCCAAGTGATGCAGTCAAGAAAACTGAATTCTCAATTTTAGATGAAGATATAAAATTCATCTCTACCGAACCTTCTAGGGTAAATACGAAATCTGATGCTTCTGATGGAAACGAAATCATGCAAACAACAATAGCTGAAGAAATTGTTAGATCAACAACTGAAGCGGTTGTGTACAATCAAAGCGACAACTTTTTGGAAATTTATAGCGGAAACTTTGAGCTAAATTCCAAAACCACTGCAAGCCGTCCAGATGATGAATCTAGGTTAATTACTACAGATAAAATGCTACTTGATAAAACATCATCCTCCACCTTGCCTACTTTGCCACTTCAAATGTTTGTTGACAAAAAAGAGTCCAACGCCTGGATAGAAAACGATGATCTTAAAATTGAACAAGCTACGAAAGAACCTTTAGAATCCATTGAGAATGCAATGTCTACCAATGACATTACAACTACTTTCGAAGATACAATAAACTTAAATGAACAATATACTACGACGATCAACCCACTTCAGAGGCCTGCTCAAATTCATCAAAAGAAAGAAAATGTGACATCCACTGTAGAAACGATTACACCACCACATGTTTCTTCAGGGGAAATATCTGATGTACACATGTCATCAACAATCCCTGGAAAGAAAGATGATATGACATCTAGTGTGAAATCGATTATCCCACCACATGTTTCTTCGGAACAAATATCTGATGTACATTTGCCACCAATAATCCCTGGTGAAGGAAGCTGCCTTGTTGACACGAAAACCTACACAAACAATGCAACTGTTCCAATATCTAATGAATGTGAAATATCTTGCAAATGTGTTAACAGCGTTGTAATATGCGAACGTATGCATTGCAACATTCCTAAAAATGTGAACGGATGTATCATACATGAGGACAAAAGTGATAAGTGTTGTCCAATTTATGTTTGTGATACTGTAAGCATCCCCTCTAAAACAGATTACGTTACTGAATCAATTGAGTATTATGAAAACGATCTCAATCTGTCTGAAGCTTTGAACACTGAAGCGGCTTTTGTTACAGACAAAACTCAAAGTAAAACTTCTTCTCTCGAAGGAATCAGCACTATTTCTTTCGTTGACGACGATGTCGTTATGCGAAGTACAAAGAAACCCCTAATATATGAAAACGAGCCCACTGAAGAACATGAAAAGATTACCAAAACAATTTTCACAAACACACAAGAAATTGAAAATAAATATTCAATTTCACAAACCAGCACTCAGAAACCTGATGAAGAATATGGTACGAATATTTCCACTACTTTGCAAGCGGACAACGAACCTGGATATGTAGATGCCTTACTGCATCAAGCCAATACAACAATGGAAACACGCAGCTCTACCCCAACGTTCGATCAACTTACAACTTCAATGCCTATGGATACCTATAATGCGGACGTATCAAAGGATATAAAGGAATTTGTTACTACAGAAGTTAATATGATGTTTAAGCCCAGTGAGTTATCAATTTCAACATTCGATGCTAGTGCTACTAATACGGAGAGCCAACACATCACCGACTCCAGCGCTTCTTTTATAGAAACAGAAACTAAGCCCGATACTAATATTTTCAATGTAGAAAACCCAAACGACAACGATAGCACATCAGAAGACAACACTTCTGATAGCACATCAGAAGACAACACTTCTGATAGCTTATCGTCGACTTTCCCCGATTTAATAAATAGTATACAACAAGAACAACTAAGACCTTCCGAAAAGAATACTAATGAAGAAATTTATGAAGGAACAACAACGTTAAGAACATTGGAAAATTCCGAGCTACTAACTACGAGACTGGTCGGTACTTCTCAAGAAACATTCGAAGATCTTTCGATGAACACTCACAGAAATGCAGAGACGGGAACGTTGTCCTTAACCAACGAAAGTAGAAAAGAAGAAATGTCCACTGCGATTCCTACAACTGACTTCGTACCAGTTAATGGAAATAATTCGATACTAGATATATATGAGTTTGAAATTACAGAACCCACCGACAAAAACCTTATAGAGATCGAAAAGAAATTGTCAGAGCAAAAAGATTTAAATACTGAAAACGAATTTTCCACTACTGATCATGGTATGTTTACTGTTGGAACTTTTACTACATTGGACGAAAATCTAATGCCGCAGAAAACAGTTAATGTTACCCCGCAAAATTCGTTGAATGAAATTGCAAAAAAAATAAATACAGAAAAGAAGGATCAATTATCTGTAAATGAAATCATAGAAGAGAAGGATCAATCAGCTATGAATGAAATCGCAGGAGAGAAGGATCAATCATCTGTGAATGAAATTAAAGAAGAGAAGGATCAATCATCTGCGAATGAAATCATAGAACATGCCGTCATTGAAGGCGATGGTTTAGAAATCGAAACAGGACATAGCACAGTTAAAATCCCATCATGGAAAGTCGACCCTGAGCATAGAAGTGAGCAGCCTTCTTCTACTTTAATTTCCACTTTATATGAGTCCACAACTCAAAGCAATTTTGAAAAAGACGAGATTGCCACATCTAAATCAGACATGTTAGAGCTTACCACGCCGACAGAAGTGCACACAATGTTCGAAAGTGAAAATATGGTTACATCATCGTTAGGCTCTACAACAAATTGGTTAAAAGAAGAAATTAACGAAACTTCATTACCTGAGAATGGATTTATTTCCAATTTAAAGTACTTTGCAAATACGACAACCCAACCGATAATAGAAAATGTTAAAGAATTTAATAACATTTCTAGTCTGGAAGCAGACGAAAAGAAGACCTTTTATACGAATGCTGAATTAACAACACGAGCTGTTCCTGAAATAGATCAATATCCTCCTACAGAAACTATTGAGCAGCCAAACATTACGACAACTAACCTTGAAGAAAAGACAAAAATTGACGATTCAAATGAAGGATTAATTAAACATGTTACCGAGAAAAATGATCTAAAAAATATCGAAGAAAAGAATCTGACTTTATTTACAGCCGCTTCTGATTTAAAAAGTGAGCCTGATTACACCACTGCACACAATTCACCTGATACTGGAAGTCATGAAATGATTACAAAATTGACCACAGTAACGCCCAAAGGTATTGAACACATCGAAAAAGTAGAACCCTCTGAAGGAACTCCTGAAAGTCAAAACCAAATTTTGGAAAATCTATATGGCTTATATGGCATAACAACAACGAAAGATAACATTTTAACTGAAAATATTAATAAAAATACAGTATCTCACGATACCTCCGACGAAAAAACAGATCAAGACGTATTTTCTTCGACTAAATATCCATTTCTTTCATATCATATCGCCACTGATAAGCCCTTGAAGCTATCCGATCAAAATCCCACTAAAGGTGAAAAACATGGACCACACTCTACAGACCGTATCCTTACAGAAGCTTCACCAGAAATTCTTACGACAACGACAACGACAACCGCCTTGCCCATGACAACTACAACACTTTCAACAACCCAATATCCACAACAACCAGCCATTTACGGACAACATCCTCAGTATCCTTCATATCCAGAAGATGAGTACACAGACGAAGACGAAACTGAAATCTTTGGTCCAGGCACTTGCCGATATGGTGGAAAACTATATGTATCTGCTCAGCAAATACCTAGAGACGATCCTTGCGACTTTTGTTTCTGCTTTCGTAGTGATATTATATGCTTACAACAGTCGTGTCCTCCTCCAATTACTGGTTGCCATGAGGAACCCATTTCTGGCTTCTGCTGTCCACGCTATGAATGCCCTGTATCAATGGCAACCGTCCTTAATATTACTACGAGCACAACAACAACCAGTACTACCCTACCTCCACATTTTTTGCATCACTCATATGGAAACACTGTTCAACGCACTGGTTGTCTCATTAACGGTCGTTCATATCGAGTAGGCGACAAGATTGAATCGACAAGCGGCCCCTGCATTAACTGCACGTAAGTATTTCATTTGATTTGAATAGATTTCTTGCAATGCTCGTAACTTTTAGTTGAGCTTTGTAACTTTAGCAGTAATCACACAGTGGCCCTCAACAGTGAACATCTGGACGATCTGTTTGGAATTCATTCTTCCATTTTTCTATTAGACCCTAAAATTAATTTCTTAGTTAGGAACTGTACGATGAAAGAAAATTGGCTTTGATCAAATCGTTATACCCTCTTCCACTAATAATGAAAGAGATCATCAAGAACAAGTAGAAAGTAGGAATTCCATATTGAAAATAAAATGTTTCAAGAATTTATTTGTTCAGTTTTCTTTCCCCGAAATGTAAACCTCAATACACATCAAAATTTTTTTGTTTTCTATTATAGATGTGGTGATGATGGAAAAATGAAGTGTGATCCCCAAGCTTGTATTCCGGAGCCTACAATGCAACAAGTAATGGCTGTTGTAGCAGCCAGTCATAAGAGATGAACCCCCAGTCATGCTAACTAAATTAAGTATAATAAATTGAATCAAAAATAATAGAACTTCGGTACATAGACGTCAGACATGATCTTTTTAACCTCTTTTGAAAAACATAATAATGGCTACAGTTATCGAAGTTCTATTGTCTTGAAAGGAAAAAACGTAACTGTCGAGCATACATACGTACGTTCATAGAAACATACATACCTAGGTGCCAAGTAACTCGGACATAAATTTAATTATTTTAGTAGCATTTTATTTTAGTAAAAATCACATAGAAAAGAAAAAAAACGGCACTATGTGGAAGCTTTTATCGCAAGCAACAACAAAAACAAACAAAACTGAAAAAAAAAAAGAAAATAGTAATAATAAATAATAAAATAATTAGACTATATCAAGCAACCAGTGATATTGTACTGTAAACATCCATAGCATAGTTGCAATTAGTTAATGCACGCAAAATCATGAAGAATTTTTCGATCACTTAGGCTTTCCAACCTCTCAAACGTTTACCTCACTTCTAATAGTTACTTTTCCACGACAGAAACGAACAAAAAAATTATATAATTTTATCAACAATCTTGGCGAATTTTAAAAAGAACCACGCGACAACGGTCACAAAGTCAACATTTTGTTATATATAAAGTTAAATTAATTTCTATATAAATTTATCGTAATACATTATCATTGAATTGTGCAATTTATATGGGCTTATATACATACATAAATACATACATACATACATAAATACATCCATACATACATACATACGATATTTATAATCTGTATTTTTTGTAACTTTTTTGCTTAGCCTTTCTTTTCTTTTATTTCTCGCTATATTCTTTTGACAAAACTTTTGTTAGAAGATACTCAGGCAAAATGCTAAAATGCGCAGTATATTTAAGCACATGCGAATAAACTTAACAACCCGTTATAAAACGTTAAGAAAAAATTCTTTAATATGTATGACCGACCTATTATTAATAATGAGTTGTAACTTAAAACCTAAATGCATTTTAGTATCGCTTTTCCGTTTTACTATATCGGTGAACTTCAAAATTAAAGACTGACGGTCATTTGCTTACAGTAAAATTGTACAAATTTTGATTTCACTTCGACCCATTGCTACGAAATATATATTAAAGATTTATGAAAAATAAATCGGCGGAGCTAGTCTACCGCTTACGATTTTACAATCTTCTGCTGATCAAAAATAAGATTTTGATTTTAATAGGAATCAAGACAAGAACCGAAATTAGACAGTGTATGCACTCAAGGTGGAATCAAATAAATTATTAAAATTTGCGTTTGGTTTAGCAAAAATAAACAGAATATCTGCTCCATCGATCTACATTCAACGCGACGTTAATTATTATGCTGATTAGAAACATGTGTACATATATGCTCTGGGAACGTGTACTGAAAAATGAACACAGGAAATCCTACTGTAACTCAAAAAAAAGTATTTCATTTTCCAATAATTGCAACTTTATACGACCAATTTACACACTATACAAAAAAAAAATACTCTTTTATATAAAGAGGACGATCCGGAATTTTTTTGAATCGTACTATAAAACTTTCGTATTATGAACGCATTTCTTGCAACTGGACTCTTATTTTTATTTAAGCAATCTTCGTATCTAATAGTAAAGATAATGGTTCCCTCTATACAAGTTATCAAAATCTTATTTAAGCTACAAGTTTAATTTATTTAGACCAGACGACATGTATGATTTAAAAAATAGAAATTTTTTTAGGTTTGCAAAAAGAAAATTTTGTTTACACAAATTTCATGATCAATTTATGGTAACTATGTACCCTTACCAAAGCTATTTGCTTCGCATATTATTCCATTTAAAAAAATTCACCTTGTATCTGTCACTAAGAAGAATGATATGTAGGCGTCTTGAATACTTTTCTTGTAATACTTTTCTAAAGACATTTTTCCTCTGATTTCTTTAATCCTACTACGGAAATTTCCAAAAAAACAAAAAATGGTTCTTTTCAAATCTTTTGAAAAAATCTTGTACATTTTTCCGCTAAACAACAGCATTCTTTTTCCTTTTTTTTTTTTTTTGTTAATGCTTGCAAAACTCAGTTCCATTGGCAGGATTACTCGTTAAGTAAGTGTATGCATAGCTTTGCTTCTCTTGCTTTTCTCTCTTTGTTGTAGTCTGATCCTAATACTCTTTTTATATAATAATATTTTGAATTTCTTTCTATTCTCGTTATTTTTTCTTGATTTAAGCTTTTTTATACACGTTCACTTTCCGCTTCGGTCACCGGAAGTACATTTGAATATTTACAATTCTAACTGAAAATATACTCAAGTAACACTTTTGTAACACAAATTTCTTAGTTTTTCTTATATATAACCACAAAAAGATTAACTATGGAAAAAAAAAGCTAATTATACTTTATACCTAATTCACGAACATAGTCATATTTTGCCTTAGCGAACTGTCACTAGTCATAAAGTCAAATAATTCGTTTTCTTTTTATGGTTTTTGTGATTTTATATCAAGTAATAGTCACAAAGTAAAATACTTTAATATCAATTTTGTTAAGGCTATTAAATCACGAAAATCAGAAGAAAAAAAGAAAGACTTATGACCACGACTATGTGACTTGTGACGCCTCGGCGATATTGCTCAGAAGAAAGCTGATAATCTGATATGTGTGTGTGAAATGTTATCTTAGATTCTTCTTCTATATACTAGTATTAATCAATAAACAAAAGCATCTCTGAATTTGTAACTCTTTGTCTCTCAATTTTATTTTATTCGTATTTCATGTTTTTGTTTCTCATGTGCCGATAGATTTGTATTTTTGTTAATCGAGCCGACAATTTTTGTTATAACAATTTTCTTATGTTTATTATTATTCACCTTAAACAATTTATATAAATCGTGTTATAATTAATTTTACTTGAGATTTCGAGGATATCAGCCTTACTTCCGTTTCCAAAAAGGTTGTATTTAAGCCAGATAGACAGAAAGTTAATCTATTATCATAACTGGTTGAAACCCGTTCGTACAACCAACAGAAATGAATTCCTAACATGTTGCAGCTTTACACATTGATCGATAAAAATTCGTATTGAAGATCTACGATTTTTATAAATATATATATATTTTTTTTTTTTAATAAATATATTTAAACGGATTTT
Source organism: Glossina brevipalpis (assembly GCA_000671755.1). Classification (NCBI taxonomy): domain Eukaryota; kingdom Metazoa; phylum Arthropoda; class Insecta; order Diptera; family Glossinidae; genus Glossina; species Glossina brevipalpis. The sequence goes on from KK351018.1 coordinate 2,185,475, forward strand.
ATTCTTATTGGTAAGACAGTCGGAGGAAGTGAAGTTTACACTTTGCGATGTATTCGTTGATTATACGAACGCGATAAATTCAGATTAAAAAAATGAATAATAATAATAATAATAATAATAATGAAAAACCCTTATCAAGCCATATTTTGATCATTCGAAATGATAATAGAAAACTGTAAGCAACAAAATACATGTTTACTAAACCTTTTTGATGTTAAATTATATAAGATCACATGATGATTATGATGATAATAATGACAGAAAGTTGTACCTCTATTAAACAATTCAATTATTTTATCATAAAATGAAATAATTTTAATATTTAAAATTAAGAGGTAAGGGCTAAACAAATCAAGTTATCATTAAAATTGATCATCGCATGAGCATTTAGACTATAAACGACGAAGCGAAAACTGTAATGTCGATCTTTTACACCAAATGTAAATACGGAAAAACGAATTAAGAAGTATTGATTACGTTTTAAACCCACTCCGTCAGTCGACAATTATTAGGAGCTCAGTTACATTCAATGATAAAACTATAAGATTTTATACAGTAGTAGCAGTAGTTGACAAAAAAAAAAAAAAACGAGTAATTAACTATAGATGACATACAATTTACACGTAAACAATTTATATAAATTTAGTTCCATGTAGCAAGAATATATATACATTTGAATTTGAGATGGACACGAGATAGAAATATGATGAATACATTCAATTACTGTTTGACTGATTTATTTGCAAAGTTGTAAAACTATAAAAATTATTATTTTGCAATTAATATAATTTTTTTTTGTTTCTTAGAATGAATATATCCAACTTTGTACGAATTAATCCCATGAATCAATCGAGACATACACCATTACACACGTTCATTAGGCAAATTTAAGCAGATCACTTTTTGTTGTGATCTGAAAAGTTTACGAATTTATTGAAACGGTATTTAATTTATTTGTCATACGGAATTCTTTGCTAACTATTACACCAATAAAGTATACTACGCATCTATTTGCTTTTGTTTTTCAATTTAATTTCAATTTAATCAGATCATTTTAATTTTTGCACAACAACAATATTATAAATATTTTTGTAGTCATATACGGGAATGTTTTCTTTATTATTAAATATTATTTTTAATCCGAATGTATTCTAATCTATATCTATATTCCGTATCTTAATCTAATGTATGTTTGTTTTATCTCGATTTGTATTAATATTTCCTTTCAATTAAAGAAATTATCATAATTGTATCGAATAATTATGCATTTTTGTGAGTAGATGATCAATAAAATTTAAACGAAATCAGAGTTTTCCTAGCTATAACTTATTATTAATTTTTAATAAAAACGAAATTATACTTTAGACTATTTCTTATACATGCACACATTCTGTACGAGTGAATAAGAGTAATGAAAAAAATACAAAATATAAAAAGTACGTAACATATTTGTTGTTTTAATTTATTCGTCTAATGATTTTTATATCTTTTAGGATATATTTGAATAAAAGTAAGAGCTACCACTGGTAATTTTTCAAACCTAAAATTTTCTACATTTTTAAATCGTCGACAGCTCACGGATATAAGCAATTCCTGATATAAATACCTCGCGAGAATAGCTCCAGTTGTGCCATTCTTTAATATTTTTTGAAATTAGTTTTTTACTATTTTTGAGGTAATTTGAGATAATTTCTAGTATAGATGCCTCGCAAAAATGGCCCCAGTGATGCCATTCTTTCATACTTTCCAAAATTATTTTTTTTTACTATTTTTAAAGTAAAGGGTACCAGTGCTTAAACAACTCTTTGAATCTTTTAAGATATATTTGAATAAATTGATTATTCGTAAACAATTTTTTCCAAGAAATTTGGGGCTTTTCCGTAAGCGTTACAAAAGTTAGAAGTACCACTACGGGATAGTTAGCCTAATATTTTTATAGATCCCTCTGCTATGATTTATAAGTGGTAAACAAAAATTGAGTTTTGTTTTGCTTTCGAAAACGGAGGTGTTCTAAGTTTACGCTGCGGCCATGGCCTGTGACCGATTTGGCCCATTTGCAATACTGACGTAAATGATAAAACTTCCAATGTTTTAGCCAAATGGCATCCAAATTCCTTAAGTTTTCGACCGGGAAAATCGCAAAGGTGTCACAGATATGTAGGCAGATAGACGGACAGACAGACGGACAGATACGTACCGTTTTTAGTTTTTAGAAAATAACACATAGTTCACATTGAAAAGTTTCGATTTCTAAATATTTTTCTTTCAATTTTTGCACTCGAATCAGAAAAACCGTGATTTAACAATTATCCTCGATCAAATTATGTTTTCTACTAAGCCTTTATGTGGTAAAAAGGATATGATCTTTAATATTTTACGATGCAAATTGGTCCGTAGTAATAAATAAAAATAATAAAAAAACGTTGTCTATTCTTGAGGTTACATTACATGAGAGTTGTCATAAAAAGTAAGCGTTTACATGGTGAAAAGGAAAAGGTAAGTGAATAATTATATTTGGCAAAATGATGTAGGCCGTTGAATGATCGGACTTGACGGACGATAATGTTTTTATATATAACTGTTTTTACATTAACTTTCTTCTTATTATTTTTTATATATTAAATTATATTTTAAGTGCTATTTATATTTAATTTATATATTAATTCTATATATTCATACTTGTATTGATTCCTTTATTCTTGCTATTCAAACTATATATTATTTGGTTACATTTACATAGATTTCCATATTTTTTCTTATGAAATGATATGGTAAGGCAGAGAGCGCGGCTTTTATTATTATGTCAGCTACTTGCGACCTTAATTTATTCCCCACGATCTATTTGCGTTTACAGTCGAACTTATTAAAATTCAAGCATTAAATAAAAATTTAACTAAGAAGTCGAGTTTGAATTTTATAATTTTTATGTACACTATTATGCTAATTTATTTACGAAATTAAAAAGCATCCTTATGTGTATTTTAATCATTTAAACATAATATGATCAAGTGGAAATCAATAAGGAAAAAGGTGAAATAAATAAATCCATTTTAAAATTGTGCAATCAGTCTTCAATTTTTCATGATCTTAGGTTTTATTAAACGCACTGAAATTTCCAAAACATGGCGAATTATTTTGAAAAAGTGTAGTTAATTCAAATATGTTTAAATAGGTTGCAAAGAATGTAACCAATACACCAAAAAGAAGTACCAACATCGACAAGGAAAGATCACATTGTAAACGAACAAATATGTAAATAGCTTGCTGCCAACATGCATGTAACATTGATTGCGTTTTCATTTTTTCATCTGTCAATAATTGCGGCGATAAATCTTCCATGGGATCGTAATTCAAATCCAATGCTATTGAGCCATACGAAGCTTCGGTAACTATACGATGATGCAAACATTCCATTCGTACTAAGCGTCTGTATAACAAGGTCGGCATTATGAATACCAAAGGCCCTGTTATAGTGCCGCCCACTATATCCATGAGAGCATCAAAACTCGGCACAAATTCCGATATAATCACTTGAAATATAACCACGGTTGATCGAATTGCCATACGTTTCATAGAGAAATCTGCATAATACCAAATAAGATATTTTTAATGATTTTTACAAATGTGTCGTCCATAGTAAAAATAGATATGCGGGCTCTTACTTTCTGAAATTTTAAAATAGTTTTCGAGTTGCAAAAACATCGCGGAACTGTTTGCAGTTACAGAAAAACACAATTGCAATGACATAAGTATTGATGTTGTGTATAGAGGGACACTTGCCGGCAATATTCTCAGCACGTTTTCGCCAATCATGGTCCCAAATTTGTAAGCAGCTATTATTGATCCGGTCATCGCCAAAGTACACGTTACTGGAAATACAAATACAAATAAAAAAAAGCTTGAGAATTTATAGTATCGTTTTTTGGCAGTAAGCGCAGAAACTAAAAAGTGGAAGGGATATATTGTTATAGACGAGTTTGTCGATTTTTCATTGCAGTGCAATTTTTACTTTGTTAACAACAAAAATTACTTCAATTAAACCAGCTTCAACTAATTGAAGCTAATTTTTGTACATTGCAGTCTTCTTGTCATACTCATTTTCAAACTTCAATATTCGTCCCCTGTTTCCTATCCAAATGTGAGGATACCATAAAAGGTGGTCAAAGATACAATCGTAGAGACGGTCAGTACTAAATCTCTCGCTAATTACCGGAATTGATAATAATTGTGTTTACATTTTCGAAACGAAGAACATGTGTTCACGTAAGTAGTGAGCAGGGTAATTGTATGTATAAGTCCTAAAAAAAACCATCGAAACAATTTTTTGTGTCGATTTAGGATGCTTTGCCGTGCCATTTTCTGTTCAAACTGCAGATCGCAATTTAGATATTTTAGCGAAAGTTAGTATATTAGCTCAGAGGCAATTTGTATTGGGAATAGTTAGATTTTTACGAGTATTCCCCTTATTTTGCAAAAGAGGAAAAAATTTGCTTTTTTCAACATTTTCCGACAAAAATCGATGCGCAAATAGCATTTAGGAAATCTAAATTGTTACGGAAAATTTAGATCGGATGAACAATTCCTTGAGCGCTCTTCCTTAATATTAAAAGTGAGCCTTTACATGATAGAAAACTTTTTATATTTTTTTATAAAAATTAGTCCGTAATAATTATTTAAAATAAAAACTAACTAACTCTAGCAATAGGTCATTTTTTGGTCCTTGCCGTAAATTTGTTCTACAAAGAACCAATGATAATGGAACAGATTCCTAAAAGTACTAAGCATACACTAACTGTAGAGAAAAATTTTTACTCTTTTAATAAAGATTGGGACCTGTAATTTATTCACCATCATTTCCTGAAAGGAACAGGTAGTACTTTTTACGGGGAAAACATCCGAAAATTCTGTATAGGGATACAAATTATTTCAATAAGGTCAGAAACTTAAAATGAAGTAGACTTAATTTATCTATTAATACACGAGAATTATTTGTCTCGTAGGCCTGATGCTTAAATATCTCTTAGGCGAGCTTAACAGCTTATCCCGATGATAGTATTCCCTTTAGGCACAAACGATCCACAATTGTTTGATTTTGACCATTTTAAGTACAAAAACAAATTTAATTTAGCGCATTGACACAAATTCAATCAATCAATAATAAATAAAACACATCACATTCAAGAAAATGCATTCACGTATGTGTGCACGACCAACGGTAACGACATATGCTGCTTAAGAACTTCATTTACGTTAAATATCCGTTTTATAGCCCGTGGAGCAGAAAGGAAATTAAACGAAAGCACTTGATATATTCCGATCAGAGCACTGCTTGTTGAGAGAGCAAAAATAATCTCAAGTTCACCAAACTCCAAAAATGAGTCGCTGCTATTGAACTTGTGGTCCTTGGTCTGATCTTCTCGCTCCTTATATCCTTAAAATCCAAATATAATAGAGAAGTAAATCGTTTCCATAAAATCTATACTT